>PVKE010015340.1:0-33601 GCA_004027555.1 Craseonycteris thonglongyai
AAAGGAAAATTCAGGAAAGACATTCCTTTCTAGAATCTTTTTTGATGAGTACATATACAAATGCAGAACAGAGCAGCATCTGTGATATTAAATTGCCTTTAGTTCACTCATTTTTTTTGAGCCAAAAAACATAGCGTATATAAACAGAAAATATGGTGTGCATAGTCGTGATCCAAAAAAAAGAAGAGTGATGCTACATCTGACTTAGATTTGCCTGCTGTAACCTGAAGAGGATTGTAATCATGGACAGTCTGCACTGCCATCTGATTAATAGGTGTTAAGGAAACCTTGGAAATGAATAATAAAATATAGTCACCAAAAACATGGGAAATGCTTGGTATTATTTTTAATATATGATGACATTATTGACTATTTTTAAGTGAACAGAGAAGTTTTCAATATGTTTTGTATTACTGTTTGTCCCTAAGATTGTTTTATATGATTTCACGAGAGTGGATATTCTAATAGTTACTTAAGGGAGCATACACCAATATTTAATCATTAAAAATCAAACACCATTAATAAAATAACAGCCTAAGGATTGTATTTGACAAATAGACTCCAACTAACTGACCCAGAACATTTAGTCAGTCAAATTTTTAGGGCAGATGTTTTATCCATCATCCAAATTGAGAGAACATTTTAAATAAGTAGGTGGACTTATCCACCTAGTAGGTGGATAGTAGGTTAACTATCATGTAGTTAACCCTGAAAAAATATCTTCATTTGTAGAGAGCTTCATAATTTTGAAATCTCCTTCACAATAGTCCAGCATTTACATTTACTCATTTAACAAATATTTTCTGAATGCCTACTATGTGACTAGCATATTCTATATGCTTTAGATTTAACAGAAACATTAGAACAAGGTTTTTGTCCTCACAGAGTTTACAATCATATGATACTATTGTTTCAATTGATTTAAGGGCATAAAATTATTTAAATTGAGGTATTTCTACTTTTTTTTTCCTTGAGAGATTAGCATGAATGCAAGCTACATAAAAACAGGAGCTGAGTTTATTTTGTTCATCAGTGTCAAAAAGTATATATTAGCAGCTCAATGAATATTCGTTGACCCACTTAATTTCTTAACAAAGATGAACAATATGCCAGAAACCTTTTTTTTTTTTTTTTTTTAAGGGAAGTGCTTTGGAAGCATAGCTATAAGGATTCATTAGGCACACTAGTTGAAAAATTGCTGTATCTCTTAATGGGTTGGCTCACTTTACCTATCTTTCATTAAGTAAACTTACCTATCACATACCTCATCCCACAATTATGAATCAAAGTGCTATCTTTGGATAATAGTAGATAATTGTGAAGACTCAGAAAGAAAAGCATGATGTAATGAATCATATTAACACTTGTAAAAAATACCTTAGTCTGTCATTACAGGGAGAGCTGATTAGGTGTTCGCCTATTGAATTAAAGTAGCCTTTGACCTAAAAGAGCAACTTCTGTGCCTGTCAATTAATACCTCATTTCTCTGAGTTGTAATGGTTTATATGTTTTATTTTGTGTTTTTGGTGCTGTTTTTATGGCCTATATTACAATCCAAGAAGCCCTGAAAGTAACCACTCTTTGTTTAACAAACATTAGCAATTAACACCACATCTGCTAAGGCTCAAGCAAGTATTGAGTAGTTCCTCTTCTGTTAGGAAATGTTCCAAGACCCCCAATAGGTGCCTGAAACCACTATAGTGCCGAATCCTACAGATACTATATATTTTTTCTGTGCCTATATAATTATGGTAAAATTTAATTTATAAATTAATCACAGTAAGGTACTAAATAATAATAAAGTAGAACAATTATAACAATATATTATAATGAAAGTTATGTGAATGTAGTCTCTCTCTCTCAAAATATCGTATGTAATTTACCCACTTTTTCACTAAAAGGACGCACACTACCAGCTTCTCTTTGGCATATTCAAATGGCCAGCATATAATTTCCCACTAACACAGAGGTTCTCAAGCCAGGTTGGTCATTATCATAACAGATGGGGAACAAGGAAAACTTTTAAGAAATACTAACAACTAGGCCACACCAAAGACCAATTAAATCATAACTCTTGAGAAAGACCCCAGGAATCAGTTTTTAAATACTGATTAATATTTAGCTAAAGAACCCTTAAAAATAGTCTCAGCAACATCTAAACCACATATGAGTACATGTTCTAAGAGCATATTTCAGTATCATACGAAAGTTTCCAAATCAGAACAAGACCTTTGATTTTTCTTTGATTCCTGCTAAGATTCATGGTGTAATAAGTTGTTTTTTAAACATATACACAATGCTTATATCCAGAAAACATTTTGCACCCAAGCACCTACTATAGCAATATATAAAACAGATAATCCCTGTTCATCTCAAATTTAGAGCACAGTTGTTTCTAGAACAATTTCCTTAGATATCAATATTTTAATGCAGTTTTTTAAATAAGTAAAATACTTTTGTATCACAGAGTAAGAATATATTTCTCAAAATGGCAACTGTTTATCACACAGACCACTTTGCTGTCATTTGCAATTCTTTCTGATTGCAGTATAATGTAAATCACAAAGCCTGCTCCATTACATGTCCTTAAAATTCAATTAAAAAAAATAGTCATCTAAACTCACATAACAGGTGCCCTCAGTCCTATACTAAATATGTTCAGTTCAGAAGTTTTCCTGCCTTCCTGGTGTTTAGACATGTGTGTACGAGCGCGCACAGACACACACACACACGCACACGCACACGCACACTCCTCGGTTGTGCATTTGTGTTTCAGAAGTTCTCTCTTGCACTGGCTATCCTTTCTATCTTCATTTCCTAGTTACTTTCTATATTTAAAAGCTATTGATTTTCTCTGCTGAAACCTTGCATTCTCTTAGTATCTCCTATTCCTCCATTTTACAATAAACTCTTTATCTAGGTGTCTCCATTTTTAAAAGCCTTATCCCTGCTAGTTTTCTTATCTAGAACTCTCTTTCAAGTGTGTAACTGTTTTCTTTATCTCTCACCTTTCACCACCCATCTCCTCCTGCAGGGTAATCCTACCCTCCTCCTTCCTAACCTGAAGTTTTTTCTTCTTCTTTCTAGAAGTGTTGTATTTTTTACAACTGCATGTTCATTAGCAAGGCCTTGATAACATCAAATTGCAGGATAATAATATTCTTCCCATCGATAAATGCTTTGTACTCTTAAGCTTCTTCTGAGGAAAGGGATGAAAATATTGTAGCCTATCAACCCAACTCTAGACCAGTGTTTTCAGATGCAGATACAAATCCTTCTGAAATATTCACATCTTTTTAAAGTAATAACTCTGAATTTTAATAAGATGTACAGGCTTATAGTAAAAATACAACAAAATCATTTAAGTAGCTATGGAAATTAAATCCTGATGTCAGTCCACACCTACCATATAATATAAGCTTGATTCCAAAGCATTAAATTTTTGCCTTCAATATATTTATATTTTGATATGAGACACATTTCTCTTAATAGGAGGTTCTAGTCCAATATGCAATAACATTTAATACTGACTTCTTAATGTCTTCTAGGACTTTTTTTTAGAAAATTCTCTAGATATGATGTTTATCAATTATATATTAACTTCCAACCATTTTTAAAGAACAAAGTTAAATCAAAATGCCTTTAATGTCTAATGTTATCTAGAAATTCATCATATGTAGATATATTACTCATATATTTTCAAGCATGCTTCTTAAATCTGTGAAAAAGACTCAATTCATTATCGTTAGAAAAAGACAATCTGATAGTGTTTCGTTAAAAGGGTAAGTGCCAGCATTCACAACTGGTAAAGATTTCAAGCACACTCTAGGTAGGAAAAGTTATTTCCGTGGGTACCCTGGAACAGTTCAGCTATTCTGAGCTTTTTCTGTTTTAAGTCTACAGTGCTAATGGGTACTTGATTCTATAACTATAAACCCAAGAATATGCTGGCATGATTCCTCTACCAAACTGAATCACTGAACCATCCATATAAACTGATATAAGAATTATTTAGAAAAATAAAATCAATAACTACAGGGCATGAGCTTAACTCATTGCCCTAGAATATATATTCTATTTTCTTTCAAGTCTCCAAATACTATCTGGATGCTTAAATCTTCTAATAGTCACTCACTACATCTTATTATTTAACCTGTGTTCAGAGATTGTCAGCCAGGAAGCTAGATCTCTATCTTGTTTTTCCATTTACTGTCTGAATGACCTTGGAAAAGTCACTTCAGAATTCAACAACTAGGGAGTAACAGGAAGGAGTCACTTTTCTAAGTTTCTTCATCAATAAAAAGGAGGGAAAAAAGAATACCTCACTGTGAATTGTTGAACTCATTAAAAAGAGAGCAAATGAGAAAATGCTTTATAATAGTCCATGTGATTCATAACTTACTGTCATGAGCGTGTGGCCCAATAGAATTTAGATTCTTGTAAGTCTTTCCATTGGTTGGTGCACATTGATAACTGATACTCAATATGTGTATTTCTGTTTAAACACTTGATGGAAATACACTTAAGAATTACCATGAAAAGATTGTTCCCTAAAAGAAGATGTTATGTCTAGAGATAGACTGTTAGAAAAACCCAGGGATATTATGCTGTTGTCTATATGCACAATCTCCTAACATCTTGAAGGACATAAAGCATCTCTATCCTTGGTAGATATTTCCTTCCATGTTTTATCAGCCTATTTCAAATCTGTTCCTATTTTATCCCAGTGCTATGGCGAGAGAGAGAGAGAGAGAGAGAGAGAGAGAGAGAGAGAGAGAGAGAAACAAACAAACTTGGTGAGTGAAAAAAAGAGGAAGAGATGGCTTACTCAGCTTTGACTCAAGTAAGCAACATAACTGAGGGCTGAGAAGAGAAACTGCCCAAAACATATAAGCAATCTTGCAAAGATGTGGTGTTCCAAAGCACAGCCATTACACTACCATTGGTTTTTGTATTGGAAGAATTCATCTAAATAGCAGCTCTGGTAGTGCCTACTTTGTTACACATGAGAAAGATCACTTAACACCTTTGTCTCAATTTCTTCACCTTAAAATTGGATGTTAATAATATTTATTTTAGAGTATTGTTATGATTCTTAAATCACACAGTATGTGATTGTCCTTTTATAAATGGAAAACAATCATTATAACAGCATTTGTCATGTTTATTACTCAGAACACTTTTATTGAGAGGTGTGCTGAACAATTTTTATGCCTTTACAGAGGGAGGGCCCCCAAGCATTTAGCATATTAGTGTACATTTAGAATTTAAAAAATACACATTTTTTTTATGGTGCTAGTGATAAAGGGGAATTATAATACAACATTTCCCAAAGAAATTTTACCATGAAGTAAATTATTAAGGAACTGATGGCTGTTTTGCAAAACACATGCTAGGACTGGTCTTCAACTAGCATATTTTGAAAAATAACTAACCTTTGTCTTGTTAAAATTGGAAAGGCATGATAAAACAGTGACCGCATATGAATTCTGGCTCCACTATTTCATAGCTGTGTAACCATGCTCTGCCTCAGTTTACTGATCAGTGTAACAGTTTCTACTACATAGGGTTTTATGAGAATTAAATTAGCTAATAAATATCAAAAGACTTACATGAGGCATGGCATATAATAAATAAATGTCAGGTACCATCAGAATTCAGTGCTTGATGGCCATTTCCTAAAGGACAGAACCTTCTTCTTATGTATCACTGTATCCTCATGCCTACCACAGTGTTTGGCACACAGATGCCCAACAGAATGAATGTCCATTCACTTGTTTAAAAATACCTACTAAGCATCTACTGGTAGCTAAACAATAGCAACTATTTAACAAACATTAATAAGTATTTATACATCTTATTACTTTACTAATATAGCATCCAAGTCTAAGAAATCTAGGCCCTGATTGTGACTGGTCCTTTAAACTGCTATCACTTTGAAAACACAGCTCAACAAAATGCATCTTGCCATTTAATACTCAGAAGGTCAAAATGCTTATCTCCTAAGGAATGTTTTCTTGTGCCAACGTGACCTATAACCTAGCCAAGTACACCAGATGAACAGTAACAAACAGGATTATAGAAATATTTGCTTTCAACAATTTCTTTTAAAAGATAGTTTCACTTTTTCAAATTAAATAAGTGCCTTAAGAAATACTACATAGAAGTAACTATCACCGTCTGAGTCCAAATTATAAAAATCAGTTTATGACTTTTACTCTTTCTCTTCCTGTCTCTGACCAACTGAGATAATTTCACTGTCATTTGCATTCTTTCAACTGAAAGAAAAGGAAGTAGAAGGAAGATGAAGTTAAAACGAGTTGAACCTGTTCTGTCCTATACATTTTTCTTAGGTGACAAAGGAGCTTTAAAAGAATGAGTAAAGGCATTTTGAAAGACTTTGTCATTACCACAGATAACTAAAAAATACATTTTATTCATTTTGATAAAATCAATTATAAAAACTAATTTTGTTTCACCAATTAAAAATAACTATAGTTCAAATCCATAAGGCTTTCTTTAGAAGTATTTTTTAAGGTCCATTAATTTGTATTTAGTATTATTTGACAAATATAGCCAGTTATAACATTTATATATAATAGATGGACAGAGATAAAATTCTCAACTCTAAATATGTAACAGTAATAAATGGAAGCATTTACTTTTTCCCACATTTATGAGAATAAAAATAAAAGTCTTTGGTGTTCAGAGCAAACTCAAAACAAAATTCCTAAACTTCTGTTTCGGAATTTTGATGTCAAGCTTTAGCCAATGAAGTAACAATCCACAGCACTGTTGCAAAGCCCTTAAAAAAAAAAGAAAAAAGAAAAAAAATAGGATTTTATACAAACACTGACAGACTCTGACCATCAGTGGTATTAGAAGGCGCCACCATAATTGCAGTCTCCTTAAGACATAACTTATTTCAGTCTAAGTAGAAGAGCCAATATTTTGCATTTTAATTAAGAAACCTGACTTTGTTTACAATAATTGGCTGCTAGGACAATTCTTGCCAGGATATACTTGTAAAAGAGATTTTTTTAATTAATTAATTTTTTTTTTTTTTTTTGCCTCAAGTAAGCTTTTGTTTAAGATTTTGGAACAGACTTGGATTTGGGATTCAAATCCCTTTCAATTATTTATTTTAGTTCCTTTCATTATAATATTAATAGCTTATTATATTTGTGTATATTTTCTACTTACTCATCAATGAACCTAAATATCTATTATTTGTTTCTTGAAGAAAACTTTTAATCATGCTGATAAAAATATATTGTATGCTAGGAACACAAAAGCTATATTGTTTTCCTCATTTAACTAGTTAGACCTGAAAAAATCACTGCTTCCATAGTGTTATAAAATGACTCAAATCAATATTTAAGACAGAGTAGAACACCAAAGATGCCATCTAATAACAATTAAAATAGCTTGGATGTGAAACACCCATATGCTGATTTTGAAAATGTCTGTATTTTTGGCTGTTCACATCAAAGCATTCCATAGAAAAGCTCCTATTGTCAATTTTTCTTTCTTTTCAATCATAATTATCTTTTGGCACATGTGATAATAGTAATATTGCTTAATATTTGTTTTAAAAGTACATTAGAGGCAGAATATGTCTGAAAATGTACCTCTAGAAAAATGAGGTTTCAAAGGAAACCAAATGGAACACTGCCACCTTTTGGTTATATAAATTACAAAGTTGCGGAAGTTAACTGGAACATTTTTGGAATGAAAACATTTAAACATACTTTCAGTTTTTAGAAACAGGAATCCTATCTCTGTTGGTATGAAGATATCTATCTTTAATTTTTCGTGTCTTAGTTATAGTCCTTTAAGTATTTCAGTATCCATTGTGCAAGTATGTCTCAAAACTTGAATTTTAGAACCTAGAAACAATTCTTTCTGTTTATTTTGTTTAAAAACGGCAAGCAATGACCTAGTAATGAAAAACACAAAGAGACTTTTATATTCTAGGGCTGTCATAAGCAGTTCTATTACTTCTCTTTATACTAAACAACACCACTACTCTACAGAACACGATTTTGCAATGACACATTCAAATTCCCCAAAGCACTAATTGCATTTCTTTCAGCTAGAAGGATTTATACCTTCTCACCCAGTAAGTGTTTTATGTATAGCGTTTTAAATTATAGGGCCAAATAAATGATACAGTAGGTGCCTAGGTACATGAAGGGACTAATTGGTTTGTGAGGACAACTAACGGGCTAAATATAGACAGAGATTTCATTTAGGACAGGATGTAAAATTCTGAGGTTGTCTAAGAGACAAAACAAATAAGAAAAAGAAAGCCTGGGGGGAACAGATAAGTATTCATAAATAAGATAAATAAAAGAACTGGTTAAACTGTAAATTATACTATTTTTTTCAGCCTAGATCCTTAGATCCTTCAAGCTGGCCACCTGTACTAATGAAGAGTTGCTCCAGCTTTAAGAGTAATGAAACAGTAAACAATGCATAATATAAATAAAATAATAAGAAAAATACATAGGTGAGCTTACAGAAAAGAAAGAGAAATCTCTAGGTGCCAGCTACAAAGAAGAAATGTAAAATTAGGGATTTGTAAGTTGACTCAGTCGATGTCCAGGAGGTTATCAGACTCAGGTAAAGCCACACTTCTAGGGGCTGCAGATCAAATGTTCATTTGTAATATGAACATAACCTTGGACACATATGAGGTTATATGTAAAATCTGAAATACCTGTAGAAAGTGAAAAAAAAAACACAAAGAAAGTAGCTCCTGAGTGATAGAGGAGAAGGATAAAGTCACTATCCCTGGGAAAGTCTGGAGGAGAAACAGTAATATTTTATGTGGCCTGAGAATCTAAGTAGAAAACATAAAATTCTTTATTATAAAATAAAACAAAAGCCTGTGTGTGGGGGGATGCCAGGATAGCTCAGCAGTTGAGTGCTTGCCTTGCATTTGTGAGGTCCAGGGTTCAATTCCCAGCCCTGGGTTATGCAACCACATATGCTGAACTGCAGCACAACTGGTGACCCAGGTTCGATGGTGGCGAAGGTTCTTACCTCCCATGCAGGAAGGCCCGGTTTGGTTCCTCCCCTGCGTGGCCCTACGTGCACCTGTGTGGAATAGAGCCATGTCACAACTAATCCTGTACAACTATGGAACTGCTCTGGGCCCTCCTCCCTTCTCTCTCTCTCTCTCTCTCTCTCTCTCTCTCTCTCTCTCTCTCTCTCTCTCTCTCTCTCTGCATGTATTGTCTGTCAGGATAGCAGCAGAGACCCCAAGCCTAGTTATAAAACTAGTTATAAACTAGTTAAAGAAACAGAGCATCGCCTCTACAAACCTAGGGTCTGGAATACGCCATTAGAGGAAAAAATACAGAAATAATGAATGTTAAGCCAATTTAGATTTAAAAGAATGGTGCTTCCATTTCAGGTCTTTCTCTCATTTACTCTCTGATTCTTTCTTTTGAATTACCAACTGTCCTATTGTGAGGACATTCAGACAGCCTATGGAGAGTCCCACAAGGTGAAGATCTGAGGCCTACTAGCAGCCACTTGAGTAAACTTGGGAGCATATTTTTTGAAGCCTGTCAATAGCCAGGCTTGGAAGCAAATTTCTTCCCACGTCCACCCCTATCAAACCATCATATGAAACCAGAGCCACAACCAACAGCGTAAGTGCAGTCTCATCAGAGACCTTGAGCTACAGACATCTATTTACACTGGTGCCAGATTCTTGACCCACAGAATGTGAAAAATAATAAATGTTTGTTGTTTTAAGCTTCTAAGTTTGGAAGTTATTTGTTATACACCAATGAATAATTTCTTACATGAGTAAGACATCCGATAATCTAGAATAATTATTGGTATCTATATCTCAACATTATAATTAAATGCTAAAGAATATCACTGGAGAGTCTAGTTGCTAAAAATTATAGATCTGCCATTAATCAACTTCATGGATTTCAAAATTATTTAATCACCGAAGAAAAAAAATATAGAAATCTGTTTCTGGTTTTAAAAAACATGGCTGGGAAACAAACCACATAGAAAAGATAATCTAATGGACATGTCATCCAGACATTCCTTGAAATGTTATCTAAGGATAATGCATAAAATAAGCTTTATTATTATAGCTTAGAACTTCTATAGTATTAACATCAAAAACTGTATCTATCTCAAAATATATCTTTTTTTTTAATCACATAAAATTTTTATTTTAAAATTTAATAACATGGGGGATGTCAGGGTAGCTCAGCAGCTTGCCTTTCAACATTGAGGTCCTGGGATCAAATCTTGCCCCAGCCCGTGCAAACCCATATGCTGAATTGCAGGGTAACTAGTAACTGCCATGATTTGTTGGCGAAGGTTCTCACCTTCCATGCAGGAGGCCCCTCGTTCTGTTCCCACTCAGCATTGCCCCACACTCATCTTGTGGAATGAAACCATGTCACAAGTAATGATGTACAGCTATGGAGACTGCTCTGGGCCCTCCCCATTCTCTCCCTCTCTCTCTCTCTTTCTCCCCTCTTCTCTTAAACAATAAAATAAATCTCAAAAAAAAAAATATTAGTAACAGGGAAACATGGGTTTTTTTTGCAATTTTATTTATTCATTCAATAAATATTTTCCTTATTGGTTTACCAAAAATTAGGCATTTAGATCCGTGTTGGGAATACAATTTTTAGGGGAAAAAAAAGTCTCTGTTCTCAGAGAAGTAATCATCTAAGGAAGAAACAAATATTAAACAACTGATCCCAAGTAAAAAGATAAGGTGAAAGCTTTACCTAGCACCCTAAAAATGGCAGATATTAGACATCAAAGAGAAGTGTTAGACAAACATAAAAATGTCCATAACATCAAATGTTCAAACACAAAAAAGGAGATTTATAAAAAGCAGTTAAACAAAACATAAGTCTTTACCTCAAGTGTAAAAAGGGCTCAGAAGTAGAGAATATTTCTCGTGTTGTGAGTCCTTCCTTGTTTTCAGGGTAGGGAGTTTGGGAAGGATGTCTGCCTCCAACATCAAACTTAATGACAAAAGTCTCAATGAGTCCCCTCAGAGAACTTGGCATGTTCACCTTAAAGGTAGAAGTCGCATTGGATGATGTTTCACTCCCTCCTAGAAAATGTTACAGAAACCAGAAAATCTTGGGCTAATGGCTCTGATGGTGAGGCAAGGGCGATGGCTAAGCTTAGATGGGCCATTTATTGAATTCCAGAATTCAATAGTAAAAGATACTTAATGGCTTTTTCCATAGAACAGAGTTGGGCCCCAGATGGGGGAGAGTCAGTATGTTAAGTTGTATTAGAGCCTAGCCCACAAAGACTACCTAAACAGTGAAATGGCTATAGCAGAGAGCAGTTATTAATAAAAGCCTCTCAACCCTCACCTCAGATTCCTACAGCCAACAAATGCAATAAACTGCAAGTGAGAGAGTCACCTACAACAGAATAGTAGATGAGAGGTCCTGGCAATGGAGAGCAGCAGTGGATCTGAGTAATCCACATAGTACTTTACAAAAGAAAAGGATCTGTGTTGAGTATCTGTAGACCCAGTGAATATGAAGGAAGTATATGAGAACATGCAAATAAATAATCTGCTGCTTTTACCTCTCTGTATTAGTCCCCATTAGGCTGTCATAACAAATCACCACAGACTGGGTGGCTCATAACAGCACACACAAGACACTCCTGAGGGCTAGAGGTCTGAAACGAAGCTATCAGCAGGGCCCTGCTTTCTCTGAAGGCTCTAGAGGCAGATCCTTCTTTGTCTCTTCCATTTTCTGATGTTGGCCAACGATCTTTGGTGTTCCTTGGCTATAAATATTTCATGGTACAGATGCAAGGATGTCTCAGTGCGTTGAGTGCTCATCTTGCAGCCCCAAGGTCTGAGAGTCAAATCCTGACCGCAGCCCGTATGGACCCATATGCTGAACTGGGGTGTGTACCCAGTTTGATTCTTGGAGACTGTTCTAGGCCCTCCCTCTTCCCTCTGTCTCTGTTTCTCTCTGTTAAAAACAATGAAAATAAATTGTCAACAATAACAACAACAAAAAATATATATATACCGGTATATATAATTTCATGCTTATATTTAACTTCCTCTTCTCAGAGCCTTCTCCCCTATGTGTCTATCTGTGTATCTCCTCCTCTAATAAGGACACCAATCTTATTGGATATAGAGCACACCCTAATCCAATATGACCTCATATTAACTTATTACAACCACAAGGACCGTATTTCCAAATAAAAAGGCATTCTGAGGTTCTGGACAGACATTAGTTTTTGAGGACACTATTGAACCAAGTACAACCTACCTCCTCACCATTCAAATGCCCAGAGCGGCCAGGAAACCTAGCTAGTGCTGGAGAACATGAGTCGTAAATAAGAGGTAAACACTGACCATTTTGCTTCAGCTTCTGACTCTCCAACCCTTTTCCACCTTGATTATGCACCTGCATCTTACGCCAACCTCCACCTTTCAGTCACATTTGCCTTTTTTCTGTTCATCAAACTTGTCACACTTATTCTTGATATTGGGCTTTTACATTGCTGTTCCTTCTACCTGGAATACTCTTCTGGACTATACCTACACAGTTATGCCTATTCTTCAGAATTCAGGTAAAATATCACTTTCTCAGGACCCAAATTCTATCAGTCTTGTACTAGTCTATGGCAAAGCTTTTATAACAAAATAAGCAAATAACAATAATAATTTATATTAATAGTGATAAGACAATAAAGATTATATATATATATATATACACACACACACACACACACACACATATATATATATATATAAAGGCATTCATAGAATTGCAGACTGTGCTTTCTTTGGAAAGATGTTGGTTTTTTGGGGGTTTTTTTTTCGATTCTGTCTATTCTGCTTTTTTTAATAGTAAAATACACTTTGTTAGCATATTATAGGGCTACGAGGTGGCAATTCTTCATTGTCCTTAATTGTCAAAAGTAAATTGAAAAATTTAAAGCTGACAACTTAATGTCAATAGAATTTGAAATTTTTTTAAAGATATATTATATTGTTTTTTGTTTTTTTTAACTTTTTTTTTCTTAATTGTTTTTGACAGAGAGAGAGAGAGGGAGAGAGAGAGAGAGGAGAGAGATACAGAGACAGAGAGAGAACTGAACTGGGGGAGCGCCCAGTTCAGCATATGGTTCCGCATGGGCTGGGGCCGGGATTTGATCCTCGGTCCCCGGCGCTGCAAAGTGAGCGCTTAACCCACTGAGCCATCCCGGCTTCCCCATTATTATATTGTTTTTGACAGAGACAGAGAGAGACAGAGAGAAGGGAGAGGGCTCGGAGCAGTCGGCATAATTGTACATCATCAGTTTTCAACATGGTTTCGTTCCACACAGGTGCACGGGGGCCACATAGGCCTGGAACGGGGCCAGAGGCCTCCCTCTTGGGAGGCACACACCCATGAGCTGGGGACCAAACTGGGGGCCTTCCACATAGGAGGGAAGTACACCCCAGTTCAGCATATGGGTTTCCCAGAGGCCGGGGCTGGGACTCGATCCTCAGTCCCCAGGGCTGCAAAGCAAGCACTTAACCCATTTAACCATCCCAGCTTACCCGAAAATGTGAAATTTTATTGGCTTATAAAATATAAAAGTCTGGGAATCACAGAGAATAATGACAAGACTTTTATACAGCAATTTTGCATTATTGCATGAAAGTATTGTTTTGGTCATATCACACATTTCCACAACATTCCCAGTACTTTTTTTTTATCACCTATCAAATAAAGCCAGTACCATTTTTCATTTGCAGAGATAAAAATCTTGAAATTGTTGCTCAGTTCAAATAGTTGAACTCCATTTTTCCAAAACTATATCATATTTTTATGTAATTCTCTTACTTACAGATATCCTCTCCACTTTCTCCACTTATCCAAATTCCACTCACCATCCCAAACTCAGTTCAGATGTCATCTCAACAGTGATATTTGCTTTTGTCTCCTCCAGCAGAAGATATAGCTCTTTCCTGGGGAGGCTGACAGTCTTGAATTTTGACAGCTCTGATCACAATTTTTTACACATTGTGTGTCCTGAAGCTGTGTGTTTAACCCCATTATGAGATGGCAAACAACTTGAAGATAGAGAATATTCTTGTGTATCTTTTAGCCCTCACAGAGCCTTATATAGGAGATGTTCAATAATACCAGTAAATATGTAAATTCAACAGTGACAGTGAAAGAAGTGTCAAGAAAGAGAGCAGGTGCAAAAAACTGAGACAAAATTATTTACTATTCAGCAACTGAGGCACTCAAATACCTCTATTATTTTTTTAATGGATTTTCACACCAAGGTTGTGAAAAATTAATTTAAAGAATGAATTCAGGGATGCTGGGATGGTTCAGTTGGTTGAGCCCTCGCTATATAGCCCTTAAGTCCGAGGATTGAGACCCAATCCCCACCCCAGCCCGTGAGGACCTATATGCTGAACTGTGGTGTTCTTCCCTTGGGGGGGTGGGGGCAGTTTGGTGCTGACAGGGCTAGCTTTCATAGAGGAGTCCCCTGTTTTGGCCCCCAGCTTGCAGGATCATGCTTTCCATGCAGGAGGCCCCAGGTCCTGATTCCCTCCCTGCGCAGCTCCACACCCACCTGTGTGGAATGAAACTATGTCAAAAAACTAATGATGTACAACTATGGAGACTGCTCTGGGCCCTCCCCCTTCTCTCTCTCTCTCTCTCTCTCTCTCTCTCTATCTATCTATCTATCTATCTCTCTTTCTGTCTCTATATCGCTCTGTCAATAAAATAAATCTTTAAAAAAATAAATAAATAAAATAAATATACATAAATAATAATGAAACTGATAGTATAGTCACCAACATACATTAAACATAGCATGGAACTTTCACTGCAAAAGGACTCTGCCTTTTGGGAAGTACTGGAGATCTATAAAAAACAAGAGGCCTTCAGCCCTCCTTGCTTATTAGCATGAAAAGTACAGTAGTGAAGTGCAGACTAGGAATATGGATCCATGAAAAGTTTTGAATTAAGAAAGAATTCCAATTTGATTCAGCAAAGAGCTGGGAGCATATTTTATGTCTAGAACACTTCGTGTTAAAGTTGTGTGAAATAGAAAATGGTAAGATACAGGACCTCCTCAGTAACATGATAGTCTAATGAGAGAGACAGGAAGTGTTAATAGTGGGAGATTACCGCTCTAGTCTCAAAGGCCCAGCACCAAATTTAAGACGTGCAAGGCAGTATTTGGGGATCACAGTCATGGACCCGGCTGCAGTCCCCATCTGGCTACCCTTGGAGGCAGCCGTGCTGGCAGTATCTCAGCTTCCACAGACAAGAACTGGAAATCCCCAAATGAATAACACCTGAGCCTTCAGTCTTCAGCTCTGGATTTTCACTCAGAGGAACTGGGGCCTCTCAGGCAGGATAGCTATAGCCTAGTATAAGAGAGCCCTCCTGCCTCCATCCTGTGAGCATTTATGTCATCTCCACCCTTTCGTTTTGGAATAACAGTCTTCCACTCAAATTTAGTCTAGATCAGAACTGACCGGTAGAAATCTAATGTAACTCAGTGAACTACATATGTAATTTAAATGTTTCTAGTAGCCACGATTAAAAACAGTACAATGAAACTAGTAAAATTAATTTTAATGATACTCATTTAAAGCCAATATATCCAACATACTAGCATTTCGATGTTATAAAAAAAATTAAGACACTTTGCATTTTTGATATTAAGTCTATGAAATACGATGTTGTGTATTACCCTTACAGTGTATTTCAATGCAGACTAGCCATATTTCAAGTGCTGAAAAGCTACATGTACATAGTAGCTATCATATTACACAGTATAGCTCTAGACACATTTGATATCCATAGGGAGACTGAGGTAGAAAAAGATGCTCAACACATGCAATTGTTTTCTTTGTGGAAAAATAACTGAGTCAATTTCCTTAAAAGTAATTCACCACTCAGATTTTCTGTTAAAAAATCATAAGAAAAGTTAGACTCAAATAAACGTCATACTAAAGATGCAAATCAAATTACTCTGGAAAGATAAAAATCAAGATTTCTTAGGAGTAATGGAAAAGAAGTGGTTGCAGGCCCTGATCTAAATTTTGAAGGAGGAGTGAAATGCTGATAGAGGAGAACTGGGGTAGGGCAGGTGAGGGGTAAACCCTAACACAGTGCATCACCAGAGTAAAGTTTCAGAAGCATCATTTTGTATAATATATTCATGAAGGAGCAAGTGATCCAGCCTGGTGTGCTGCATTGGAATATCTAGAGAAATATATAACATGTTATTCAGGCTGGAAATTTGAATGCACTGCTTAGGTGCTTGGATCTGCCCTTGATAATTGTATATAGGAAGTCAAAAAGAATAGAACTGCTTCCTTATCTTTGTTTTTTGACAGGTTACTGTTGTCATATATAACTGTGAATCACCATGTATTATACTCTCCTAGGCAACTTTTCTCAAATTTTTCTAAGCTTATAACTTCCTTCTATTGTGTTCTGAGACAGTAAGCACTAAGACTAGCCAATAGTCACATTTCATCTGAGTGCCTTTGCCTTTTAAATTTTATCTGCCAAGAGAGAATCAAGTTCATGATTAACTACTTATCTCCTAGAGAAAACTATTTTATCTGGAAAAATAATGATTTTATCTGAGAAATAAAGTGGTAGAGTATAAAAATTTAGGAGTTATTTTTTTAATTAATATATATCTAAATTATAATTTTTCATTTTATTATGGCTTTAAATTATTTTTATCCTATCTAGTTTAATTCTAGAAATTGTTATAAAAATCATGACACATGAAAATGAGATCATGGCAGATTTCTGGCCCACAGAAGTTAGCAGCTTGATATCTGCTGGAGTAGGTAGAGAGAGCTACAATTTACTATCGACAGGAATGTGCTAAGCATCAGCTAAGTTTTTTGCATACATAATCTTATTTATTTTTCACAATAACCCTCTGAATTAGAAATTATCAATTTTTCAATCAATGATATGACTTTGGTGTTGAAATTTATACATTCAACAAATAATTTTAAATTTTAAATTAATTTTAATATAAATGACATTTTCAAAAATATTTGTTGGGGGGTAGGCAGAATGTCTCAGTGGGTTAAGCACTCACTTTGCAGCGCTGGGGACTGAGGATCGAATCCCGGCCCCAGCCCCGGCCCGTGTGGACCCATGTACTGAACTGGGGAGTTCCCCCAGTTCAGTTCTCTATCTCTGTATCTCTCTCTGTCAAAAACAATAATAAATATATATATATATTTCTGTTGGATACAACAATGTTTAATAACTTATACAGTGTCATACATATACTGCTTGGCAAACACAAAATTGAACCCAGATTTCCGATCCAAGGACCACAATCCTACACATGTTTTTTTGACTGTTTGCAGCCTGGCTTATAAAATACAACATTGTCTAAAATGAAGGAAAGATTGTTATTTGATAAATCTGGACTTTTTATACAGCTACTTGTATGTCTGTAAACTCCTTAACTCGTCACTAGGCACATAAAAAAACCATCAGGTGATACTAGTCATTATTACTAATATAAATTATATTATTGATTAATAAGATGAGCCTCACCAAAATATAAAGCAGTAAAATTTCTGATCAAAAAGTTGAATTACTATGTTGCAATTCACTTGATGACTGTAAATTCCACATTTTACTTTGGAATAAAAGAACTCTGGGAAGAAGGATCTACTATGTGAAATGGATATGGAGGCTTTTTGTCTGCCGCAGAGATGCAGAAGGGTAAGAGCCAAGACATTCTGAGAAAGAAAATTTCAGAGTATTTGTTTTTCTTTTCCCCAGGCTCAGATTTCCAGAGGCCTCAAACATCGGCAAAAGAAAAAGAAAAAGAGTTGAAAGGTAAGGTTTAAATAAACATGACTCATTGGTTCAGAGAAAGAGGTCAAGTTCCAAAGAGATAATGGGAGAGGAGCACACTTGAGGAGGAGGGCAGTTAGAGAAGGGGCCCAGGCTGAGTCAGGTTTTGAAAAGACATGGAAGCAAGTGTCTGTTAGATCACCAAAGCCAAATAGAGATTTTGATGGCTTAGAGAGCTTACAAAGCAAGTCATAATTCAGAATTGGTCAGGAAGCCCATGACAGCAGAGAATGATACAGTCTCATTCCCTAACTAGAAGGAGCCAAACTTGAGTATTCAATGTTCTGTCAAAAGATATTAAGATTAAACTTTTACTTGTATTTCCCTAATAGCCAGTGAAGTTGAGCATTTTTTCACATATCTATAGGCTATTTGTATATCTTCTTGGGAGTAGTGTTTGTTCATAACCTCTGCCTGTTTTTTAACTGGACTGTTGTTGTTGTTTTTGTTGTTGTTATTGTTGTTGAGTTGTAAGAGTTCTTTAAATATTTTGGACATTAGCCCCTTATCAGAAGTGTTATTTTCAAATACCTTCTCCCATTTGTTTGGTTGCTTCTTTGTTTCGCTGATGGTTTCTTTTGCTGTGCAGAGCTTTCTAATTTGATATAGTCCCTTTCATTTATTTTTGTTTTTACTTCCCTTGCCTTTGAGGTCAAATAAAATCCTCTCTGAACCCAAAGTCCATAAGTTTAGTACCTATGCTTTCTTCGATGCAATTTATTGTTTCAAATCTTATGTTTAGGTCTTTTATCCATTTTTAGATAATTTTAGTATTGTTATAGGGCACTCTTGTTTCATTCTTTTGCACATGGCTTTCCAAACCATAATGAGCTACCACCTCAAACCTGCTAGAATGGCTATTATCAATAAGACAAAGAACAAGTGCTGGAGAGGCCGTGGAGAAAAAGGAACCCTCATACACTGCTGGTGAGAATGTAAATTGGTACAACTACTATGGAAAACCATATGGAAGCTCCTCTGAAAATTACAAATAGAATTACTGTGCAACCCAGCAATCCCTCTTCTGGGCATCTACCCTCAAAATCTGAAAATGTTTCTTTGTAAAGATATATGTACCCTTATATCAATATTAACTGCAGAATTATTCACGGTGTCCAAGACATGGAAACAATCAAAGTGTCCTTAGATAGATGACTAGATAAAAAGATGTGGTACATTTATACAATGGGATATTACTCAGCCATAAGATTAAATGAAATACAGCCATTTGCAACAACATAAATAGATCTTGAGATTATCATGCTAAGTGAAATAAGTCAGACAGAAAAAAATCAAGAACCATATAACTTCACTTATATGTGGGATATAAAACTGAAAGCAACAAAGAAACAAAATCTCATGGACACAGTCAATAGTTCAGTGGTTACTTGAGGATAAAGGGGGAGGGAGGAGGGAGTGGAGGGAGGAGGGGCTAAGTATATGGTGGAAAGAGTTGTATACCTGGAATCTATGTAATTTTTACTAACCAATGTAACCCTAATAAATGTAACAATAAAAAAATTATTAAAAAAATAAAACATCTTACCAATGCAAAACACCTTTTCTTTTTTTCCAGTTAGAAAACTCCTAGGCATGGGTTCAATTAGTTTCTATGCACTAATGAAGAGCAATGACTCTGGGTGCAACCCTGCCCTGCAAGGTCATGGCAAAGATGAGGACGCAGGTACATTTAAACTCTCCTCTAAATACTCTAATATTTTTCTGTTCTGTTTTTGTTTTTTGTTTTTTTGGAGGGGTGAAAGGAGTTGGAAGTTTGAGGAAGGCAGTTTCTGAGTGGTGTTTTATTCATGTATTGAAAATGAGGCCAATACTACCCAATAATTTTGAAATTCAATATCATTAAATATTTTTATTGGTGTCTGATTACCGGAAGAGTAAAAAGAGCAAGTTATGATGCTACCTCTGTTTCATTACTTAAAATCTTTGTCTCTGCCTTCTCCAGGAACTTAAGTGTATTTCTTCTTCTTAAATTATGCTTTAAAATTTATTTTCCTCATTTTAATTGTCACTGTAATGCACAGAAGAAATCTTCCCCAGAACAAAGAGTAGGCATAAAATTCGTGAGCAGTACAATCAAATTATATGACCTAATCATCATGAGCTTTGACACAAGTGGGAGGAAAATACAAGGGTAAGGACAGAAGTGTGCATGAGCCAAGGGGTAGAATGGTGAATCTGAGACAATTACAGACATGGTAATACTTGATCTGAGTCCTCACTCAAAGAAGACCTTATTCTTTATTACAAAATGGTCTTTCTTTAGCTGAAAAGGTCAGTTACTTCAACCTTGAGCTTGAACCTGAATTTAACACAGGGAGGAGAACCAGGAAATCTATTTAAGTTATTTGGTAAAAGAATTGCCACAACAGACTTAGCAGACTAGTTGTTCTTGCCTATCAAAAAATTATCAGTGAGAACTTGAGAAGGTAAAGAAGATATGGGAAGGAGTTCCAGGCACTTGCACAAAAGCAAAAGACAAGAGAATTCACTTTTTGCCTCTAGGAACTTAAGTAGCGAAACTGCTGAGTACATTTTGAAGTCTAGAGGAATTCGAAGTCAGGAAAATGGGATGGGGTCAAAAGGTGGATACTCTTGAGCTCTAAGAAAGTCTAGTCTGTCATGAATGGAGAATGATGGTACTCTTCTAAGCAGAGACTTTACATAATCAATTATCTGTAATGGTAATCTGGACAAAATAATAGAGAAGCCCAGAATTAAAGCCTGGCAACTAGAAAAAAATGCCATTATTTATTTTGTCATTTTAATCAGAATGTAAGTGGGAAAGCTAAAAGTTAGTGTTCAGATAATCACTTTCTCTGAAAATATTTCAAATAGATTTTCAATGAAATTTTTTAAAAGCGGGGAAAGGTAAAATGAAATTTACAGGGATTTCATGTCACTGGCAAATGGTCTATTTTGCTTATTCTTGTAATTCTAGCATCAAAGAAGGCCCATGTCATCAAGAATCTGTTATTTTTAGGGTATCCATCCTCTCTTGGCTACAGTTCTTACCCCAAAAATGTGGGAAATCAGCCCATCTAAACAAGCCTGATCTCTTCCATTTGACAGGATGATAACAGGAATGAGCCAAGCAAATATGTATTAATTGTTGACAGGTAAGTGTCCCTGCTTTCACTCGTGACAAGGAAAGAAACTCCCTAAAGTCAAGTACAGACTTAAGCTACAGAGTCTTCTATCATATGGCTCACTTTATTTTCTGTTAGAAAGTTTTTCAGAGGTAAGTAAGTCCCTTCTCACAGGGTCTCTTGCTATTCTGTATCCAGAAGGAAGACTATACAGGCAGCTTGTACACCTGTCATTTAGGCTGATCCTACAACTCACATCTAGAAATCTCTCATTTGCATTTAAGGTCATCTCAGACCTTCATTTGATTAATGATCTATTCTTCTCCTTTCACTCAAACATTCCCCAACATCTTCCAAAGATGCTGCCCCTACATGAGGGAAGCTCACTTTAAGCACTTGTGTCACTTGTTTTCAGATCCAAAGAATACAAAAGGACAACGGCAATCACACAAAAATTATATGACATTTTCATCAGTGGAGCTCTAGAATCCAGTATTAATATAATATCAGTTTCCTTTTAGTGCCCAATAAATATCTAGAGCACACATGATCACAGTTGCTTCTGTCATAAACCCTACATACTCATGATACATAGATAATTCCATTCTTCTTGAAAGAGCTATCTCCTAATGTCCTCAAATTCAGTTTAGGAGAGGGTAGAATGTTTTCCTATACACAGTCTAACTTTGATTCTACAAAAAGTAAGCATTTTGATTTTTTGTGTTTATAACCAGTTAGCACTTAGAAATATTTTGAAATTTATCCTGCCTGATTGCTCTGGCTAGAACTCACAACACTTTGTTGCATAGCAGTGGTGCCAGGGGACATCCCTGTCTTGTTCCTGATTTTAGAAGAAAGGGTTTCAGTTTTTCCTCATTCAATATTATATTTGCTGAGGGTTTGTCATGTATGGCCTTTATTATGTTCAGGCCAATGTTCATCGCAGCACTGTTCACAGTGGCCAAAAGTGGAAACACTAAATTGTCCTTAGAAAGATGACCTGATAAAGAAGTTGTGGTACATTTACACAGTGGAATACTACTCAGTAATTAAAAAAAGAAGAAAGGTGAAATACAGCCATTTGTGATTGCATGGATGGACCTTGAAACCATCATATTAAGCAAAATAAGACTGAAAAAATCAAGAAACATATGACTTCACTTATAGATGGAATATAAACTGAAAATAACAAAGAAACAAAAGTAATGGATACAGTCAATAGTTTAATGGTTACCTGAGGGTAAAGGGGGAGGTGGGTGGGAGAGTAAGGGGGGGGTGAGGGATTGGGAGGGGGCATCATATGTACGGTGATGGAAAGAACTGACTCTGGGTGGTGAGCACAGAATGAAATACATAGATGATCTAGTATAGAATTGTACACCTGGAACCTATGTAATGTTTATCAACCAATATCACCCCAATAAATTTAACAATAAAAAAATAATAAAAAGTTTAAAAACTATATTACAACAAGTAAATAAATAAATAAATGGTAAAAAAAGATTGTAATGGTCTGAATCTAATGAAGCTAATTACTATCAACTAGTTATAAAGAAAAAGTCAAAGGCTTATTGAAATATTTTCTCCTAACCTATGTACATCTTCTTAAAAATACTAATATTAGGATAATTTTCATTGTGATATAAACTGAAAGTGTTTATACCTATGTAAATGAACTGTCTCAGCCACTAGTAATATTTTTATTTCTAATTGAGCATGATAATATCTATGGTGCTTGGATGGTAGAAAAAGAGTAGTCATTGTATCATATCTATACAATATCTTTATTTCTTCATAGCTTAAAACTGAGTCACGACAGAAATAAGACAGGCAATATTTTAATAATTGTGGTATTCTTGAATAGGGGTGTTTAAATAGGTTCACTAATATAAATAGTCTCACAGTATAAGCTGTTACTTCAATCTTCCACTTTAGTTTATTAATATTATATATGATGTCACTGTGGTATTACAAAGTCCTGTGCTTTCATCTGTGAGAATATTTACCAAAAAAATGATAACAAAAGGAATAGCTTTGGATTTTTCAACATCAAATCTTTTATAATAATTAGGTTATCTTATAAAATTGTAATCTTATTTGCACTCTTATTTACATATTACCTATTCTGTGCAAAATATGGCAGAGTCTGAATTGAGTCAATGTATCAGTGATGTGCTAATGTTTAACAGTCAGTTCTCTGAGGTGGGGCATAGAGAGCTCTGGTGTGTATTATTTGCCCAAATTTTGTGGTACAAATTTTTTGTAAAATATCTTTCAGCTAAGGCTCTGGATACAATTTTAATGCCACCAATCAGATGTACTGGCACAATTTTTAGAATGGAAAAACTGAACCAGAGGCCAATTTTCTCCACTGGAAAGCAAAGTTGTAAGAATGGGAGATGTTTCCACAAATTGTTTCACTGTTCCCTCTCCAGGTGTCTACTGTGGCAGCGGCAGTTACAGCTTTGTAATCCCTGAATATAAGCTCTGTTCTTAAATTTAGAGTGCCCCTAGCACTACTAAATTTGAGATGAGAAGATTCTGGTGAGTCTGTTCTGCAATAGTCTGAGACATTTACCTGGAGGACCAGCTAAGGGTTCACTCTTCCAACCCTTTCATACATTTTATAAGTCTTTAATTCCCTATTTTAAATCCTTTACACTTAAAACTTGCCACAAAAACTGGATTTTTTGTTGTTGTTTGTTCTTGTTTATAATTGGTAATTTATTAACTTTGCATATCTGGCCATATCTTCTCAATTCCCCAAATATCAGCTCAAATATAAATTTATGAAATTTTCTTAAAGGTTTTCTTTTTCTTCTTTGAAGTCCTATAACTTTGTCTGTTCATTCTTATGTTACAACAATTTCAACTGTATAAATTGGTCTTGTTTTAGGATTTAGACAAGTTCCAGATAGGTGAGGCAGGCACAAGTAGTATATTTGCACAAAGACAATAAACTGTGGAAAGTATTTTAATCTAAGAGAAATAAGGATAGGCATAGAAGATTGGTCCAATAACAATACTCTCATTATTAGAAAATTGAATAACTCACATACAGCTTTCCTCCCCTATCCCTGCAAATTTCTGTCTTAATCCCAGGGAAAGAGGGAGCTACTATACTGGCAAACAAAAATAAATGACTGTTTCACTGAAATTCTGAAGATTATTGGTGTACATGCCATAAAGGCAAAGAGAAATATTTTTTTCCCATTTTAGGTTACACACCATAGCTATAAAGCCTGAGGACTATCAACCTCCTCAGCATGCAGAGGGTTTTCACATAGCTCAAAGAGCAGCTTCAGCTATGATAGCTCTTTGGAATTAGATTTTCATTTGTTGGTTAAACAGCAAGTCTGGCAGACCCAGGACAACCCTGTGGTCAGGTGCAGAAAATGAGTGTGATACATTTTAAAATGAGAAGAGGCAACATGGGGTTCACACAAATACACAAACATATGCACACACACACAACATTGGATGGTATACAGTTGCTTAGGTGAGTTGACTACCAGCTTTTTGAGCACCTATAATCAGATCATTGCAGAAGAAAAAGAAAATATAAAAAAAGAAAAAGTGAAAGGAGGTTACAAAATACCCTACTGCCATACAAGAAATCCTAGAAATAGCTAGGGAAAAATAGTTTAAGTGATGGGCAATGTAGCCAAAGGAATAATATTTGTTATCTTACATTTCTTTCTAAATTCATGTGGTGTGGCATTAAGACTGTATAAGTAGATTTTTCCAGTCAAAGTGCTAGAGTAAATAAATGCTGTGCTTGCCTCCTTTCATGACCGCATCAAAATTACAACTAAACTGCAGAACCACCATCATTGAGAATCACCTGAAATCTAGCTGGAACAAAGTCCTACCTCTAAGAACCTACAGAGGAAGCCACCTTGAGACAGATAGGAGAAGCAGAGACACAGAACGAGGTGGTCCCACACTTGCATGTAAATGTTAAAAATTAGGAGGCATATCTCAGCTTTGGAGGTCCCTCCTGGAGGAAAGAGGGGTCCCAGCTCCCCAGCTTTGGGTTCCAGTGCCAGGCAAAGAAGTCCCCATAATTTCTGGCTGTAAAAACCAGAGGAGATTATAGCTGAGTTAGATGAGGGAGGATGGAGTATCAGATGCTCCTCTTGACTCACTCTGAGCTCCAGGACTAGGACAGCAGCTCAAAGGTTCCAAGGACATATAGGGAGGAACTGAATTGTCTGGTTTCAAGGTGAGGGCTGGAGGAGCAGCATTCTCCTAATCAGAAGTGCTTCTGTTGTTGAGCCCTCTCCCTCCCAACATGCAGAAATAGGCATCTCCATATCTGAGTCTCCATCACTCTGGTTAACATTGTTTGCCATGCCCTGGGGATTCCCTGAGACTCCACCCAATATTTGGGTCCACATAAGCCACTACCAGTGGACTGTCTTGGCTCATTCTGCAGACTTTCTTAAAATCTCTTCAAGGTTTACAAAATCCAAACAAGCCATATCTGACTTTAGCATGTCCCATAACCTCTTGCTGAGCAGCCTCAGGTCTGGGACAAGAGGCAGCTGGCATCATTTTGTGGCTTAACCTCTTGAGAAATCTCCAAGCCCAGCATGGGTGGCAGCCATCTGTGGATTGCTTTGTGGCTCATGCCAGGTGACCCTACAAGGGAACAGGCTGTGGCTGAACTTGGCCTGCTTTGAGGCCATTCTCATGAGGTCTTGAGACTTGTACACCAAGTATTCAGCTTTAGAAGAGCCAGAGCATCACCCAGCTGCCTCCAAGAATGACACACACAAACAGCACACTGAGAAGGCACCAGAGTCCTGCTAAAGTGAACTCTGCTCCATAGGATCAGGATTCTGCACAACAGCTCCTCCAATAAAGTCAAGCCAATCCTCAAAAAACAATCAACCTGAGGGTCAGTTCCTCCCATTCACATGCAAAAGGAGGGGAAGCCAGGATGGCCTGGTGGGTTAAGTGCTTGCTTTGCAGCTCCAGGGACCTAGGATCGAATCCTGGCCCCAGCCCATGTAGACCCATATGCTAAACTGAGGTGTGCTTCCCATGCGGGAGGCCCCCAGTTTGGTTCTTGCCTCACTTTTTGGCCCCTGGCTTGAGGGGGCATGCCTCCCATGTGGGAGGGCCCCAGTCCAGTTTCTGTCCTGGGCGGCCCCCACCCACCTGTGTGGCATAAAACCATGTTAAAAACTAATGGAGACAACTATGGAGACTTCCCTGGGTCCTCCCTCTTCTCTGTGTCTCTCTATGCCTCTCTCTGTCTCTGTTAAAAATAAATCTTAAAAAAAATAAGTAACAAAGGCTCAACAAGAGGGCACACACAACCCTCATAAGAGACACACCAGGAGTAGCAGGCTCAGGCAACCAGGAAGACTACATTATTGAGCCACACAGCACACCTACTACATAAGGGCACTCACTATACTAAAATTGGGAGATGTAGAAGCTCTACCTACTACATAGAAACAAACATAAGGAGGCATTCAAAATGGGGAGACACACACACACAAATATATGTATATGTATGTGTATATGTATAGGTATATGCATATGTATATATATCGCAAATAAAAGACTAGAACAAAGCCCAAGAAAGAACTAAACAAAATGGAGACAAGCAATCTACCATATAAAGAATTTAAGACACTGGTTATAAGGATGCTCAATCATCTCAGGGAGAACTTTAACAAAGAGATTGGGAACATAAAAATTAAGATAAAAAACATTTTAAAAAGTCAGAAATAAAGAATAAAATAACTAAAAGGAAGAATACATTAGAAGGGATAAACAGTAGATTTAATGAAGCAGAGAATTGAATCAGTGATTTAGATGATAAGATAACTGAAAACCCCTAAACAGAACAGCAATAAGAAAAAATCCAAAAACCAAAAATCAAAAAGACATGAGGATAGTTTAAGAGGCCTCTGGAACAACATCAAGCATAACAACATTCACACCATAGGGGCACAAGGACAAGACAGAGATCAAGGAATTGCAACCTACTTAAAGAAATCATGACAGAAAATTCCCTAACCTGGTAAAGAAAATAAAGATACAAGCCCAAGGAGTACAGATACTCACAAGCAAGATGAACCCAAAAAGGCCCACAAGACACATCATAATCAAAATGCCAAAAGTTAAAGCCAAAGAGAGAATCTTAAAAGCAGCAAGAAAAAAGTAGTGAGTTGCCTACAAAGTAGCCCCCATAAGTCTGTCAGCTGATTTGTGAACAGAAACATTGCAGGCCAGAAGGCACTGGCATGAAATATTTAACATGATGAAAAACAAGGACTTTCAACCAAGATTACTCTACCCGGCAAATTTATTACAGTATTTAGAATCAAAGGGAAGATAAAGAGCTTCTCAGACAAGAAAAAGCTAAAGGAGTTCATCCCCACCAAACCAGTAATACAAGGAGTATTAGAGGGACTTCTTTAAAATGGGGGCATGGGGAGGCTGGGATGGCTCAGTGGGTTAAGCGCTCACTTTGCAGCGCTGGGGACCGAGGATCAAATCCCGGCCCCAGCCCATGCGGAACCATATGCTGAACTGGGCGCTCCCCCAGTTCAGTTCTCTCTCTGTCTCTGTATCTCTCTCTCTCTCTCTGTCAAAAATTAAAAATAAATAAATAAATATTTAAAATGGGGGGAAAAATCAAAAGTATGAATAATGAAATGACAATAACTGCTTATCTATCAACAATTATTTTCAATGTAAATGGATTAAATATTATCAAAAGATAGGGTGTGGCTAATGGATAAGAAAATAAGACTCACATATGTTGCCTAAAAGATACTCACTTCAGATCAAAAGACACACAGACTGAAAGTAAAAGTATGGAATAAGGTATTTCATGAAAATGGAAACAAAAAAAGCTGGGGTAGCAATACCTACACCAGACATAATAGACTTTAAAATGACAGCTATAGTAAGAGACAAAGAAGGACCCCATAATCCTAACTCTGGGTATTTACCAAAACAAACAAACAAACAAACATAAACACTACTTTGAGGAAACAAATCTATATGTTCATTTTAGCATTGCTTACAATAGCCAAGATGTGCAGGCAGCCTGGGTGTCCATCCATCGATGAATAAACAAATAAGGAAGAGATGGTATATACATACAAGGGAATATTGCTCACCCATGGAAGGGACTGGGTTCTTGCCATCTGCAAACAGCATGGATGGACCTGGAGGGTATTGTGCTGAGTAGAGTATGTCAGACAGCAATAAACAGATACAATGTGATGTCACTCATATATGAAATCTAAATAACAAAATAAAGATAGAAACAAACTTGTAGATATGGGGAACATTTTGACAGTTGCCAGATGGGAGAGGGGTTGGGGAGGTGGGTGCAAAAGAGAAAGGGATTAAGTGGTTGTTAGAAAGTAATCATGGGAGTGGAGGGTACAGCATGAGGAATACAGTCAATAATATTGTCATAACTATGCATTGTGCCAGATGGACACTAGATTTACTGAGGTAATTGACAGGAGGGAGTTTGGGGAAGAAGGTGAAAAGGTGAAGAGATTAAGAAGTACAAATTGGTAATTACAAAATGGTCACAGGGATGTAGAGTAAGGTTTGGCGAATTTAGTCAATAATGTGATAATAACTATGTATAGTGCCAGGTGAGTACTAGACTAGTCAGGGAGATCACTTCTTAAATTATACAAATATTTAACCACTATATTGTACACACAAAATTCACAGAAAGTAGTATTGAATGTTAGCTGTAATTAAAAAACTAAAAAGGTGGGGAAGGTGAAGGGTATCAAAAGGTTCTAATTTCCAGGTATAGAACAAATAAGTCATGGGTACGTAATGTATAACAGAGAATACAGTCAATAACATTGTGATAGCAACCCAGGGTGTCAGATGATATAGCTGGACTTACCAGGGTGATCACTTCTTAAAGTGTATAAATGTAGAATAACTATGGTGTACACCTGATACTAATATAGCATGTCAGCTATATTTAAATAAAAATCTTTTTTTCTTAAGATTGTATAAGTAATGGGTGGCATGCAGTGATGTGAATGTATGTGATTTTCCTCTTCAAATCTAGCCTATAAACTCCCATAAATTCAGTTATGGATCTCAGACTACACCGAGCACAGTGCCTCACACATACTAGGCAAAGAACATATACATTAAATGAAGGAGTGCCTTTTTCTTCTACACATTTTCTTTTCTAGTAATACTCACACACATACACAAGCCCTGCCAAAACCATAAATCAGATTAGTTAAATTTTTACTTATGTAGAAATTATAACAATAGGGTTTCTCAAGTAATGTCACCCCAATAAATTTAAAATATATATATATATATATATATATAATTAATAATAAAGAAAAATGAATAAATAAATGAGCCTAGACCAGCAAAAACAAAACAAAACAATAGGGTTTCATAACATTTTGTTCTGAAAAGACCCAAAGCACTTTCAAATTTATTTTCTTATTTACAAATCATAATACTTTTCTTAGGTAGTAAAAGTAGTAATTGTTAATTTTGTATTCAAATGAAAATTTAGTATTAGAATATTAATAATTTTAATTATTTTTTAATTTATATAATAGTTATTTTATTTCTGAAATAGTAGGGAAAATTCAATAACTTGACAGTAAGTGCTGTGCTAATTTTTCTAGAATGTGCTATATTCTTGAATTTCCACAATAACTCTGATTGAAAAATATTTAGAAAGGTTAAATCTATGATTTTAAAAGGAGTATGTATAGATGTTGCACATGGTCCTCTTTTCCTTTCATAGAGTTATTATAGTTCCCTTTTCAAAATAAAAAAGCAAATACGTACTTTGGCAATTTCAAAGAGTGTCTTTAAATATTAGCTCTGTTAATTTTAAAAGAAGCCAATTAGTACCATATTAAGCTTTCATTTTCTCAAGAGGGAGCAAACTTTTGTGTATATGAGTAAGATGTGCCTACCTTAAAGACCAACTAATGTTTTACAACTGCAATTTCTAAAAAGTAAAATAAAAGACCAAAATATGGCCTAAGATAGTGCCATTAGATGAACACAGATATTAAGCAACAATGAAAATCCTATACATAACCAAATTTGCATGATTTTTATACTTGCCAATAACAGTAGCCATTTAATATTATGGGAAAATGTGTACATATATTATACATACATTTCTCCTTAAAATAATATCCTAATGAGTGCTTAAAAATAATATTCTCAAAAAAGGGAATTCTGACGAGGCTTGAGTCAGAGTAACAGAAAAATCTGCTAATCTCCTATTAGGCAAAGTTAAATAACAGTGTTATTAAAGACTTTGATGATTTTGAGGCGAATTTAATAATGATATAAATCAATGTTAAAATAATTCTCTAGGGAAACTTCATTTGCGAGAAAAATAAAGTTTCACCAGTAACCATAGCGAGTTGATATTATTGCAATTGTTTTTATAAGTTGTTGCTATGACTTTTTTGACTTTTGGGCTACATTCTACTTCAAATACAACAGATGGCAACAATTACACTTCTGTACCATTTTTTTTTTCTTGAATAACTAAACAGAGCACAATAAAATAAACAGGCTTATGCACTAGAGAGTTTTGTCTTGTTTCACATCTTATTAAAACTAAAAGTGAACAAAGTAACTCCAACCAAATATAAAATGAGACGACCTCCATGTATCCCAAACTTTATTCACAAATTTTATAATATTAAAATATTTTATTTTTTATTTCCCTCATGGTTTCAAGAGGACTAAAACAAAAGGGGTCAAAAATATTTAAGGAAGAAAGTTTGCAACAGTGGCAATTCAAATCGGAAGCCAATGTTAAAGGCCTAGGAGAAAATTCTTCCATATTTGTCTCACTTTCTAAAAAATTTGAGAAATCATATTTATAAGGAATTAAAAGCTCAGAGAAAATTTTCTAATCAAACTTTTTTCCAAATATTTTCAAATGTATTTCTTAATATTATATGATATCTCTCAATACACTGAATTTCTCTTCATGTGACTTCTCCAAAAAATAACTTGGGTAATTTAAAAAATTCAAACCGAAGTATACATGTAAAGCCAAATTACTATTACTGTTCACAGAGCATATTTTGAAGTAAATTGATTCTATAAGGATTATTTACTAGAAATGGCATAGTTGATAGAAAATATGCTCTACTAAATAGAATACCTAATTTGATGTGAGGGAACAGAGTTCCATTTTTAGATGTTTAAAATTGATAATGTATGTCCTTAGGTAAATCATTTCATTTTCATTTTTTATTATTCTTATTCTAGTAAATGAAGAAAGTAAATTCTCTGAAAACATAGAATTTCTAAATTATGTTCAAATGTTGACATATTATAATTAGATAGGGATGTTAGTTAATGCATCATAATAACATCAATGTTAATACTATTAGTCATAGTGATTTCACTGGCATCGATAAGAGGCTTTTTAAAACTGTGAAATAGCTTCAAATTGCCTTTTTTAATGATCTCATCATGATTTCATTCTTTGGTTAACAGCTTGAGTATTTGATAGAATAAAGTGTTCAGATTGAGCAATACCCAAAGTATTTGCCTATAAATTTTTCATTTTAAAAACAAATCCTGTGAAATTTCAGTAAAATGACTAAAGATCAACAACAAAAAATCTTTACAATGGTTAAAAATCTAATCCTTCTAATAATTATTATTGTAGACTAGAGGCCACCAATCCTAGTAATTATGAATAAACTGAAGTTCCATATTCATATAATACTTGACAAAGATCTTTTTCCATTCAGTAGGTTGGTTTTTTGTTTTGTGGATGGTTTCCTTTGCTGTACATAAACTTTTTAGTATGGTGTGGTCTCACGTATTCATTTTTACATCTAGTGTCTGATTAAAAATATGATCAATAAGACTTATGTCAATGAGCTTACCACCTATGTTTTCTTGTATGAGTTTTATGGTTTTAGATCCTATGTTAAAGTCATTAATTCATTTTGAGGTGATTTTTGTGCATAATATAAGATGGTCCAGTTTCATTCTTTTGAATGTGGCTATCCACTTTTCCCAACATCATTTATTGAAGAGAGTTTTTGTTTTTGTTTATTTTTTCATAATTGCATGGTTTTGTCTCCTTTGTCATAAAGTAACACGGGTGTGGGTTTATTTCAGGGCTCTCTATTCTGTTGCATTGATCTATGACATAGATTCTATGTGTTTGTTTTTACAATAATACCATACTGTTTTAATTACAATAGCTTTGTAAAATAATATGAAATTGGGCAGGATAATACCTCCAGCTCTGTGCTTCTTTCTTTCTCAAGATTTCTTTGACTATTTGGGTTTTTACATGGTTCCATACAAATTTTAGGGTTATTTGTTCTATTAATATTTCTTTGAAAATTGCCATTGGAATTTTTATAGGGATTGCATTGAATCTGTAGTGTGCTTTGAGTAATATGAACATTTTAACAATAGTGATTCTTTTAATTAATGAGTATAGAATATCTTTTATTTGTGCTTTCAATTTCTTTCATTAATATCTTTTACTTTCCAGTATAGAGGTCTTTCACCTCTGTGGTTAAATTTATTCTTAGGCATTTTGTTCTCTTTGATGCATTTGTAAATGGACATACTTCCCTTATTTCTCTTTCTGATAGCTCATTATTAGTGTATAGAAACACAACAAAATTGTATGTATTGATTTTGTATCCTGTAAGTTACTGAATTTATTAGTTCTCACAGTTATTTGATGAAGTATTTAGGGTTTTCTATATGTAACATTTTACCATATGGAAATAGTGACAGTTTTACTTCTTTTCCAATTTGAATGTATTTTATTTATTTTTCTTAACTAATTATTGTGGCTACTACTTCCAATACTATGTTGAGTAGTAGTACTATGTTAAGTAGAAGTAGTACTTCCAATACTATGTCGGGTACCTTGTTTTGTTCCTGATCTTAGAAAAATAGCTTTCAGTTTTTCACCACTGAGTGTGTATGATATTATCTGTGAACTTGTCATATATGCCCTGTGTTATGTTGAGGTGCATTCCCTCTATACCCACTTTGTTGAAAGTTTTTATAATATCATGAAAGAATGTTGGATTTTGTTCCATTCTTTTTCTGGATCTATTGAGATTACCATATCATTTTTCTCCTTCATTTTGTGGTATCACTGACTGATTTGCAGATGTTGAACTATGTTGCATTTCTAGAAAAAATCTCACTTGATTATTCTGCATAATTTTTAAAATGTATTGTTCAACTTTTGTGAGAATTATTGCATCTATGTTTCATAGGGATATTGGCCTGTAGTTTTATGTTGTTTTTTTTCTTGAGGCATCCTTGTCTGGTTTTGGTATCAGGGTAATGCTGGCCTCAAAATGAGCCTAAAAACTCCTTTCGTTCTATAGTTTGAAAGAGTTTGAGACAGATTGGTATTTACAGAATTTACCAGTGGAGCCATCTGGTCCTAGACTTTTGTGTGTTGGGAGGTATTGGATTACTGATTCAATCTCCTAGTAGCAATCAGTCTGTTCATATTTTCTATTTCATCATGATGTAGCTTTGGTGGGTTGTATGTTTCCAAAAATTTATACACTTCTT
>PVKE010015341.1:0-20278 GCA_004027555.1 Craseonycteris thonglongyai
ACTTATACATTGCAGTTGATAAAAAAATTAAATTGCATTTTAAGTTAGTAAAAATCTATCTTGAAAAAGTGTCGGAAAATCGAATTTTTTGGGTACCGCATGTACGGAATGCTGCTATCAAAAATTGGGTCTGGAAATTTATTTTCTTCATGAGCCTATATCTTGAAAACTTAATAAGTGATTTAAAAAATAAAAAATAGTTTTGAACATATATTTTACTTATCTACCCATTCCTCGCTGGAATGCACCTTATACTGAAACACAGTGTATAAACATAGTATGCATTTCACACCCCTGCTTCTCCCTTAGACTACGCCTATGACAACAAGTTGATCGTGACACACTTTTAAGATAAAAAGTAGATCTTATATACAGAAAAGTTGGCCACCCCTGATATATAGCATACATAACCATTTTAAAAAATATTTATGAATAACTTTTTATCTTTTAAACCTTGGTGAAAACAAAGACATTAAAATTTAAATCAGCCTTAGTAAAATATCTTCCTAGATCACATAATTTTTATTCATTTAAGCCAGGGGTGTCAAACTGGAAGCCCACAGGTCACATGCAGCCCCCAAGGTAATTTTTTGTGGCCCACAATGCTCTGAAATAAAATGAAAATAGAAAAAAAATTTTGTTATTATATTTTATTGTTAAATTTAATGGGGTGACATTGGTTGGTAACAATTAGGTAGTTTCCAGATGTACAAGTCCACATCACATCACCCATGCATCGCATTATGTGCCCACCTCCCAGAATCAGGTCTCCCTCCACCACCATATATCTGGTGCCCACTCCGACCTCCCCCCACAACTTTCCCTTCGCCCTCCTCCCCCTTCTCCAGGTAACCACCAAACTATTGAGTATGTCCCTAATGCTGGTGCTCTCTCCCACCTCCCCTCCATTTCTCCTTCCCCCCTCCTCCCTTTCCTCAGGCAATCACCAAGTTATCGAGTGTGTCCATAGGTCTTTGTGTCTTTGTAATGTCCAGTTTTATATTCCACCTATAAGTGAGGTCATATGTTTCCGGATTCTTTCACTCTGACTTATTTCGCTTAATAAGATGGTCTCTAGGTCCATCCATGTTGCCACACATGACTGTATTTCATCATTTCTTATTGCTGAGTAGTGTTCCATTGTGTAAATGTACCACATCTTCTCTATCCAGTCATCTATCGAAGGGCATTTTGGTTGTTTTCATGTTCTAGCCACTGTGAACAGTGCTGCGATGAACATGCGGGTACAAACATCTTCAAAGATTAAGGTTTTCAGGTTTTGGGGGGAGATGCCCAGTAGTAGGATGGCCGGGTCATATGGCAATTCCATTCCTAATGTTTTGAGGTAATCTCCATACAGCCTTCCATAGCGGTTGTCCCAGTTTACATTCCCACCAGCAGTGTATGAGGGTTCCTTTTTGTCCACAGCCTCTCCAGCTCTTGTTATCCCTTGTCTTGTTGATTATAGCCATTCTAACAGGTGTAAGATGGTATCTCATTGTGGTTATTATTTGCATCTCCCTAATTGCTAGTGAAGTGGAGCATTTTTTCATGTATCTGTTGGCCATAGGTATGGCTTCATGAGAGAAGTGTCTGTTAAGGTCATCTGCCCATTTTTTAATTGGATGGCTTGTTTTTTTCTTGTTGAGTTGTACAAGTTCTTTGTATATTTTTGATATTAGCCCTTATCAGAGGCATTGTTTGCAAATATTTTCTCCCAGTTGGCTGGCTGCCTCTTTGCTTTGTTGATGGTTTCCTTTGCAGCACACAAGCTTTTTAGCTTAATAAAGTCCCATTTGTTTATTTGTGGTTTTGCAATTTATTGTTTCCTTTCTTATTTGGAGGTCTTTAATCCATTTTGAGTTAATTTTGGTACATGGTGAGAGATCGCAGTTCACATTCAGCCATTGACATGTGGTTTTCCCATTTTCCCAGCACCATTTACTGAAGAGGCTTTCTTTTCCCCACTGTATATTTTTTGATTCTTTATCAAAAATAATCTGTCCAAAAGTTTGTGGCTTTATTTCTGGGTTTTCAATTCTATTCCATTGGTCCGTGTGTCTGTTTTTCTGCCAGTACCAAGCTGTTTTGATTACTGAGGCTTTGTAGTACAGATAAAAGACAAGCCGTGAGATGCTTCCAGCTTTACCCTTTTTTCTTAGGATAGCTTTTGCGATTCGTGGTCTTTTATGGTTCCATACAAATTTGATGATTTTTTAATCTATATCTTGAAAGAAAGACGGTGGGATTTTGATGGGAATGGCATTGAATCTGTATATTGCTTTGGGGAGTATGGCCATTTTAACTATGTTAATTCTTCCAATCCATGAACATGGAATGTCTTTCCATTTCTTTGTGTCCTCTTTAATTTATTTTAAGAGTGTCTTATAGTTTTCAGTATATAAGTCCTTCACATTCTTTGTTAGATTTATTCCTAGGTATTTCATTTTTTGGTTTGCAATGGCAAAGGGACTGGATCTTCTCATCTCTCTTTCTGAAGTTTCATTGTTGGCATACAAAAATGCAGTTGCTTTTGAGACATTGATTTTGTATCCTGAAACTCTACTGTATTTGTCTCTTATTTGTAATAGATTTCTGATAGAGTCTTTAGAGTTTTCTATATACAAGATCATGGCATCTGCAAAGAGTGACAGTTTAACTTCTTCTCTCCTGATTCTGATACCTTTTATTCTTTTCTCTTGTCTGATTGCTCTGGCTAGAATTTCCAATACTATGTTGAATAGCAGTGGTGACAGGGGGCATTCCTGTTTTGTTCCTGATTTTAGGAAAATAGGCTTCAGCTTTTCCCATATAGTATAATATTTGCTGAGGGTTTGTCATACATGGCCTTTATTATGTAGAGGTACTTTCCTTCAATTCTCATTTTATTGAGTGTTTTTATCATAAATGGGTGTTGTATCTTGTCGAATGCTTTTTCTGCATCGATTGAGACAATCATGTGGTTTTTATCCTTTGTTTGGTGTATGTGCTGGATTGCAATGATTGATTTGCATATGTTGAACCATCCTTGTGCCCCTGGGATGAATCCCACTTGGTCATGGTGAATAATCTTTTTAATGCATTGTTGTATTTTGTAAGCTAAAATTTTATTTAAGATTTTTGCATCAGTGTTCATCAGTGAGATTGGCCTATAGTTTTCCTTTTTGGTATTGTCTTTCCCAGGTTTTGGTATTAGGGTGATATTAGCTTCATAGAAAGAGTTGTGTAGTAGTGCTTCCTCTTGAATTTTCTGGAGTAGTTTGAGGAGGACGGGCATTAGTTCTTCTTTGAATGAATGGTAGAAATGATTGGTAAAACCGTCTGGTTCAGGCCTTTTGCCTTTGGGCAATTTTTGGATAAGTGTTTCCATTTCTGTACTGTTGATTGTTCTATTTAGGTTATCCAGATCTTCTTGGTTCAGTTTAGGTAAACTATATGTGTCCATTTCCTCTAGGTTGTCCAATTTGTTGGCATAAAGTCTTTCATAATAATCTCTTATGATTGTTTGTATTTCTGCAGCATCAGTTGTAATCTCTCCCCTATCGTCCCGTATTCTGGAAATATGAGATTTTTCTCTTTGTACTTTGGTGAGCCTAGCCAGTGGTTTGTCGATTTTATTGAGTTTTTCAAAGAACCAGCTCATTGTGGCATTAATTTTATCTATTGGGTTTCTATTCTGATTTTCATTATGTTCTACTTTGATTTTTATTAATTCTTTTCTTCTGCTGGCTTTGGGGGACCTCTGCTCTTCTTTTTCTAGCTCTATAAGATGAGATGTGAGGGTGTTTACTTGTAGTTCTTCTTGTTTCTTGAGATAGGCCTGTAATGATATAAATTTCCCTCTTAATACTGCTTTCGCCATGTCCCAGAAATTTTGGTATGTCGTGTTTTCATTGTCATTCATTTCTACATATTTTTTAATCTCTTGTTTTATTTCCTCTTTGACCCAATCACTTTTTAATAGCATGTTGTTCAGTCTCCACGTATATGTGGTTCTCTCTGCACTTGATCTTTTGCAATTGATCTCAAGTTTCAACGCTTTGTGGTCTGAGAATACACTTGGTATGATTTGGATGCCCTTAAATTTGGTGAGGTTGGATTTAAGTCCCAGGATATGGTCCATCCTTGAAAATGTTCAATGTGCACTAGAGTAAAATGTATAGCCCTTTGTTGTAGGATGGAATGACCTGTAAATGTCAATTATGTCCGTTTCCTGCAATGTATCATTTAAAGCTACAATTTTCTTATTTAGTTTCTGCTTGGATGATTTGTCCAGTGTTGTCAGGGGTGTGTTTAGGTCCCCTACTATAATTGTATTTTTGTCAAATTCTCCTTTTAAATCTGTTAGTAGTTGCTTTATAAATTTTGGTGCTTCCTGATTTGGAGCATATATATTGATGAGTGTCATGTTTTCTTGTATTGTCCCTTTTATCAGGATGTAATGTCCATCTTTAAGTCTTATTATTTTTTTTATCCTGATGTCTTTTTCATCAGAAATCAGTATGACCACTCCAGCTTTTCTCTGACTGCCATTTGCCTGGAGTATTGTTTTCCATCCTTTTACTCTGAGTCTATTTTTGTCCCTGTGGCTGAGGTGTGTCTCTTGTAGGAAGCTTATGGTTGGATTTTGTTTTTTAATCTAGTCTGCTACCCTGTGCCTCTTTATCGGTGAATTCATTCCATTTACATTCAGGGTGATGATTGATATTTGAGAATATCCTGTATCCATTTCTTCTTTCCTTTTAATTTTTTTGTTGTCCCAACCTTTCTACAATTATTTTGAATTCTTGATTCAGATTGAATAACCTCTTTCAGTATTTCTTGGAGTGCTGGTTTTGAGCTGGAGAATTCCCTCAGCTTCTGTATATCTGTAAAGGTCTTCATTCCTCCTTCATATCTAAAGGTTAATTTTGCTGGATAGTTAATTCTTGGCTGAAAATTTTTCTCTTTTAGTATTTTGAAGATTGGGCTCCACTCCCTCCTGGCTTGCAGAGTTTCTGCTAATAAGTCTGGTGACAACCTAATAGTTTTTTTGGTTTTTTTAAATGTTATATTTGTTTTTCCCTGGCTGCCTTGAGGATTTTTTCTTTGTCATTGATTTTTGTCATTTTCAGAAAAATGTGCCTTGGAGAAGATCTGCTACGGTCTAGGTAGTTAGGGCTTCTGCTTTTCTCTTGGATTTTGGGCTCTAATTCTTTCCATGGGTTAGGGAAATTTTCATCCACTATTTGTTTTAGTAGACTCTGAGAAGACTTCATCTCGCTTCCTTCTGGTACCCCTATTATTCTAATATTGTTCTTTCTGATGGTGTCAGAGGGTTCTTGTAGGTCTCTTTTATTTCTCTTGATTCTCCTTTCCCTTTCTTCTTCCCTTTGTGACATTTCCATGTTTGTATCTTCAATTTCACTCATTCTTTCCTCTAGCTGGTCAGCCCTGTTTCCTATGCTGGTCAGTTCCTTTTTCAGCTCTTTCATGATGTCTTTCATTTCAAGGAGTTCCTTTTGGTTCTGCTCTAGCTTCTCAATTTTATTGGTAAAGTACTCATTTTGCTCAGAAAATTTCTTGTTGTGGTCATTTAACTGTGTCTGGGTACTTTGGCAGCATTGAGTGAGCTCTCTGAGTGTCTTAATTATTGAAGCCCTGAATTCTGTTTCACTTAGATTTGTTTCCAAGTGTGCAAGGTCCTTTACTAAAGAATGCCCCTGATCTTCTGGAGAGGCTTTGGCTTCTGAGGTGTGCATTGTGTGATGTGGTTCTTTTTGCTTTACGCATGAGTATGTTTTCCCTCTGGGGGTTCGCGTATCAGATGGGCTTCTCTTTTTTTTTTCCTTTGGGCTCAATTGTGGGAGAAGGAGATTTTGGTAGAGGTTTGGGGGAAGCAGACAGCTTCTGTGTCCTGGGGCACTTCAGGTTGCTGTCTTAGCTGATAGATAAGCAGGGTAGCAAATGTGTGGCCTGGGGTAGGGGCATGTGAGTAGGAGCTAGCGTGGGCCTGAGACACAATAGTAGATTCCTCTTTCAGCAGGGCAGCTGGTGATTCAGTGCGGGCGGGGTGCAGGAGCTCTGGTCTTTCTCTCCTCCGCCTGCCTGCCCCTCCTTCAATTGTGTCTGTGAACCGCTCCGGCAGGGCAGCACTTCGATGGGCTATGGCTTGGCAGAGGATCCGGTCAGCTTTGCAGTCCCACGCACAGGCAGTGACACCGTGGCATCCCGGCAGCAGCCCAGTTGCATGAACGGGCAACAGTGCCACCGCGGCCCGGTAGGCAGGGCTCCGAAAGCCTATCTCACATGCAGGCAGCGGCGCTGCTGCGGCCTGGTGAGTGGGGTGCCAAAAGCCCGGTCACGTGCTGGCGAGCAGGCAGCGGTGCCGCATCAGCCTGGTGGGCGGGGCACCGGAAGCCCAGTTGGGAGCTTGTGTGCTGGCAGCAGCGCCACAGCGGCCTGGTGGGAGGGGCGCCGAAAGCCCTGTGCGCACAGACCGCAGCTCGGGCAGCAGCTGCTCTATGCTCCCGGCTCTGTTGAGACTGCCGGATTCACTCTAAGCACATATAATGCAGCTATGCCCATTCAAGCCCCAGCCCTCACTCCAAGAGCCCTGTCTTCAGAAGGCACTTCCTCACAGTCAACCTCCTCCGTAAATCAGGGGTGCTGAGCTGTTGTGGGCTGAATCCCAGCTCTCACCCCGCCCGCCTGGAAGTGCAGCCGCCCTGCTCCACAGTCCCTGTTCCATTTTAGGCTCCATGATCTGATTAGGGCACTACGTGCTGTCCCTTGAGTTCGGATGTTAAATTGTCCATAGTCTTGTGAGTCTTCCACGCTCCCTAGGTCTCGGCTTCCAGCCTGCCCTCGATCCAGCTCCACTTTGACCGTAGTCCCCCAACCCCCCTTTGTTTGTGCCAGTCCCGGGCCGCGCTCCGTGTCTCTGTCCTTGAACAGCTGCTTCCCCTTCCCTCTCCTGCTCTCCCCTTTTTTCTCTAACCTTTGTGTGTTGTTCTGCATTGTGTGGTTCTCTTAGTTGAGGTTGCTTCTCAGGGTTTCCCCTGTGGATTCCCTTCTGTTCACAAGTCCCTTCCCGGGCAGTTATTGGTGTTCTCCTCTCATGCTGCCCTCTTTTTTCTCCAGAAAAAATTTTTATGAAGAAAATAGTTTCAGGTAAAAAAGAACAATTTTAGTTTTATAAATACATTAAATAAAATAAATGTTTAAATAAAAGCAATTATATAGTGTTTTAGTTATCCTACGCATATTCCAAAATCTTCACTTCAGAATATAAGTTTAACAAAATTTGTAAATGTGATGTGGCCCGTGTGAATCTTGCCTTTTGCACCAAATGACCCATGTTTTAATTGAGTTTGACACCCCTGATTTAAGCCATTAACTTCTTAAAGTCAATTAAACATTATATCTGGTAACATCTTTCAGAGGCAAAGATATCATTCTATATATTACAAAGAATACATAGATATCAGATCATATACACAATAGAAGTGTCCATAATTGTAAAAATGAGATTTCCCAACAGTTTTAAAGAGCCCAAAATAAAAGGAGGAGGAGAGGGGCCTGTCCTTGAGAGCAAAAGGACCTTTTTTCCCCAGTTTTTTTCATCAATTTGTATTTAAGGATTAATCTGTTTCTAATAGAGGCAGACAATTATGTTTGTCCTGGGTCCACTAAGATGACAGTATCTAATTTTGACATAATGTCCCACCCTAACATAATGTCCCAGTCCTAACAAGGGGGTAAGACTTTCTGGCATGATTAAAAAAGAATGAGATAACATTAAGTCTCCCCATGCACAGCCAAGGGGCTTAGAAAAGAATTTGGTGATAGTTTTACTGGTGATCCCGTGTACAGTTACACAATTAGTATAAAGCAACCCAGGATTAGAAAGCAGGACAGAGAATGAGGCTTCTGTATCCAGAAGGAAGTCAACTGGCTTTCCTTATACCTCAAGGATCACCCAGGCCTCTGTTGTCCCTATGGGCAGTGAGGTTGTGGGAGCCAAGGCAAGGAGTCTTAGGCCCCTTCACTCCTGAGGGGTTCTTTTTTCCAATACTTTATCCAAACTTGATCTCCAGGACCAAAGAGGTGAACTGGGGTCCCTAGCAAGATAGGTGCCTTTTCCAGGACATAGTCCCTGACCATCTGGAGGACTTTACCCAGAGCCCGCATCCGTTCTTACAGACTTCTGTTTTCCAACTGCGGGAGGTTTCCTGGAATGCTTCCTAAGAGGCGTGGGGTCCGGCTGTACAGAACCTCGAATGGAGTGAACCCATGTTTTCCAGGAGTGCATCTCACCTGGAGAAGCGCTATGGGCAGATCTACCCAATTGTGCCCAGTTTCCTGGCTAAGCTTAGTGAGGGTAGTTTTGAGGGTGCGGTTTATGTGTTTTACTTTCCCTGAGCTCTGTGGTCTATAGGCCATGTGCAGTTTCCAGGTAATCTCTAATGCCTTTGTCACTGTCTGCACCAGCTCAGCCACAAAGGCTGGCCCATTATCACTGTGCATGGTCAGGGGCATGTCATACGATGGAATTATTTCCCATAGAAGGGCCTTTGTTACCTCTCAACTCTTTTCTGTCCTGGTTGGAAAGGCTCTTCCCATCCTGAGAAGGTGCAGACCAGTGCTAACAGATATTTGTACCCCCGGCTTGGGTGCACTTCAGTGAAATATACCTCAAGGTCCTCAAAGGGTGTAGCACCGGGTCGTTGCACCCAGGGGATGGACGGGGAGTGGTAGCCGCATTGTTTTGGGCACAAATTATGCATTGTTTTCCGATGGTTTTACAGAGGGCAGAGAGCCAGCTGATATAAAACTGTTTTTTTCAATAGTTCCTCTAATGTTGTTTTACCTAAGTAGGTCAGCTGGTGATTCTCAGAGAAAAGATGAGGACCTAGCAGGGCTGGGATGAAGAGTCTTCCATCCAGGAGTTGCCATCATCCCTCCTGGATTCTGATGGCCACCTCTGACTTGGCCAATTCTTTTTCTTCATCCGAATACTGTGGTGGCTTCATGTTTTCGTTGGCTGCCAGATGATGTGATGGCTCTGGGTTGCCCTCTGAATTTCCCTCAGCTGCAACCTTGGCAGCCTCATCTGCCAGCTGGTTTCCTGCAGCAATTGAGTTCGACCCCCTTCCGGTGTCCCCAGTAGTGCAGGATTGTTACCTGCTTGGGGAGCCAAACAGCTTCTAACAGTTTTAGATTTTTTTTCTTGTTTTTAATGGTCTTGTCTTCTGCTGTCAGCAGTCTCCATTCTTTGTATATAACCCCGTGGATTTGAACAGTAACAAATGTGTAGCTGGAGTCTATATATATATGTTGATTTTTTCCTTCCACAAGCACCAGCGCCCTCACCAAAGCCTGCAGCTCAGCCGGACCATCCTCAGGGGAGTGCCTTTGTTTCCATCACTAACTGCTTGAATGTAAGGAATCAACATGAGAAATCAAGTGGCTAATCAAATGCAAGTCTTTATTGGGAGTGCTCCTGGGCAAGGTTCGCCGGCCCAAAAGAGGATTGGGGCCGAAGAAGTCACACCTTGGAAAAGGAGTGGGCAACTTTTATAGGGCTCTAGGATGGGGGAGAGGCGGATCAGGTGGTTAATGGCTGATGTCCATATATGGTGTTGTTTGGTGGGCTTGAGCTTTCCAGGTGGCTGCGTCTTTTTAAAGTCCCACAGTTGCATCTTTTGAAAGTTCCTGCACAGGTTGCATCAGCCGCTTGGAAAGTCCCTTTGTCACATCCTGTTTGCCCAGGTCCCTGAGGCCCACCGGCCTTACATTCCAACCTTTTTGGTATAATGGGGCCCTGTTCTGTCTCAAGCTACTTCCTGCTGGACTGGGGCAGCGAGGAGGTCAGTGGCCGGTGGTTCAGTCGGGAGCCGGACATATGGATGGAGAAGCATTTGGTTGATAGTGATCATGAAGACTTCCTGCATGCAGCCACAGAGGAACCTGAGAAAACAGGGGGCAACCATGAGCAGAATACAAATTGTGATCAAGGGGGCCAGGATAGGGGCCAATGATGTGATGAGGGTGGATTTTCACCAGTCAGGGAGAAGGGAATTAGATTGTTGGTTCCTGTAGCGCAATTCTTCCCCTAATTTTTCCAGGACATTTATGTTTTCTTCCACCAGACCAGATTCATTGATGTAGTAGCAGCATTCCTCTCACAAGAAGAGACAGGTTTCTCCCTTTTCTGCCATGAGGAAGTCCAATGCACGGCGATTTTGGAGGACAATTTTAGCCAATGAGGTGATCTGATGCTGGAAGGAGGCAAGGGAAGCAGCAAATTTTTCCACAGCCAATTTTAATTTGTGTTCTAGCTCCCATGAGTCTGAGAGGCTGTATCCCAGGGCACCTCTGCCTATGCCTGTAGCAACAAGGGAGGAAGCCAGAGAAATGCCCATGACCACAAGGAGGAAGACAATCCTCTTCTGTCGGGTTGAAGGTGGAATTGTGAGCAAGAAAAATTCACCCTGACTGAAGAGAGTGAGCTGGGGAACTAGGGTTATGTGGACGCAAGGGAAGTTGGAGGAAGCACTGATGCTTTTAAGGAGGGTCTGATTATACCAGAAGAAGGCTCCTTCTGGTGCTGATAATTGGTTAGAGACTGTGATGGTCAGATTACATGAGAGTGATGGGGAAGGGGAGCTGGCATAGCAGAGAGAGATATTTTGGTGAGTTGAGTCCTGAAATAAGGGGATTCCCATTATGGGGAGGTGAGGGGCCGAGGGCCTGGAGGTGTTGAAGGGTTGGCTGAGTGGAACAGCCACCAGAGGGAGTCTGCCAAGGGAAGCGCAGAGAAAACAGTCAGAAAGGTTACCTGCCTCGGTGAGGTTCAGAAATTGGGTTCCTTGGCAGATGAAGGCGAGCCAAGAAAAGGAGTTTTCTTTACCTGTGTCATCCCCTGACTTGGAGGGGAGCTGCTGTTTCAGGGTGAGTTCATATTTGATGATGGTGTCTGCCTGGCTGGAAAGATTGAACAGCTCATTGGGGATAACTCGAGTATAATTATGTAAGATTTGGATAATTTCTGATGGGGAGGAGCTAAATTTCCATTGGTAGATTTTGCCTGTGACTCCCTTGGCCCACCGTTTATCTCAGGGGTCCTTGATGTTGAGATAAAGGTACTTATCTTTGCCAACTGTCCACATATAGTGGCACCGGAAGCGATCAAAGGCGTTGTTCTTTAGGATGTGAATTTTGCAGGTCATATAGTGGCAAATGCTATATGTATCTACCCATCAGGTATGGCATGATTCCTTGGATTGGTCATAAGGGAAGCAGAGGGCAGGCAAGCCGATTGGTCTGGATAAAGATTCGAAGCCCAAGAAGTTAATAGAAAGCAGAAATTGGCAGCCATGGGGGGCAGTCAGCTGTGTTGGGCAGAAGTTTGGTATGGGTGGCTCCTCCAGCCTTCCAAGTTTCCTGAAAATAGAAGCACGAATGGAAGGGATTGAGGGATTGATGATCCTGTGGAGATCCAAAGAACAGGTTAGCTAGGAGGAGAAACAAGTAAATCATATTTAGGGGCGGAGACAGGTCACTATTGAGAAGAGGAGAATGCAGAATAAGAAATAGGAGACAATTAAGCCACGTTCAAGGAGGGTCCAGTGGGTAGGTGTAGTGGTGGCAAGAAGGAGAGATAGGAAGAGCACGATGAGTCCACAGACACCAGGGAATGGTGGTGAGCATGCAAGAACAATGTTCATCTGGGTGTCTTCTGGAAAGAGACAGAGCGATTGATCAGGATCAGTCTGCACAGTCCACTTAGGGCTCGGAGGCTGTGCCAGGTTAATTTGGGAGTAGTGAATCCATGGTGTGAAGCTTGAAATCTGTCAGAAGCAGCGAGTTTATAGAAAGCATTTAGGTAGGGGGAGGAGGGACAGTCTAGCAGGAAATCCACAACTTGGTTGAGCCCAGCAGCTACGTTGACCAGGCTGCCTGGCTGGGGGGCCACTTTGAGGTGGGAGACATGGTACCAGGAAGAGTGGTCTAGGAGTTTGGCTGTGGTGGGTGTAGTTAGGACAACAGTGTGGGGTCCCGTCCAGTGGGGCTTGAGGGAGTGGTGTTGAAACTCCTTGAGAAGGACATGGTCCCCTGATTGCAAGGGAAAGGTGGATGAGTCAGGGCCAGCTACTGTCAGTAGATGGCTGTCAGCATGTTCCCTGAGGAGATGGCAGAGCAAGGACAGGTAAGGGAGGTAAGAAGCTAAAATGGGGGACTGAACTGGGAGGTCATGGTTTATGAGAAAGAGCCAACCCCGTAGAGCAGTTCAAAAGGGCTGAGACCAGTGGGGGCCTAAGGAGCTGCCCGAATCCTGGTCAGGGCCAAGGGAAGGAGATTGGGCCAAGAGGTCTGGAGCTCTAGAGTCAGCTTAGTCAAATGATCTTTCAGGATCACATTAGCTCGTTCCACCTTACCAGAAAATTGGGGATGGTAGGGGATATGTAATTTCCAGGTGATCTGGAGGGCTCCCGAGACCTGTTGTACAACCTTAGCATTGAAGGCTGGGCCGTTGTCTGATTGGATGGAAGCCGGGAGGCTAAATCGAGGAATGATTTGTTCTAGGAGGATGGTTGCCACCATATCTGCAGTTTCTTTAGTGGTAGGAAAGGCTTCGATCCAACCTGGAAAGGTATCAACCATAGTGAGCAAGTATCGAAAATGTTTGTGCCATGGCATGTGGGTGAAGTCAATTTGCCAATCCTCGCCAGGCTGATGTCCGCGCATCTGATGAGTAGAGGTTCATGATTGCATTTCTCCCTGGGCGCTCACAGTAGAGCATGTTGCACAGGCCCTATGGACCCTCTGAATAGTGTCTCTCAATCTGGGGAAGTGAAAGAGAGGGCCCAGAAAGTGAAACATTGTCTTTGGACCAATGTGTAAGGAGTTGTGGACATCAGACAGGAGGGTTTCAGCCTGTGCCTGTGGATGAGCAATTTTATTACCTATGAAGATCCAGCCCTTATCTGCTACATGGCCACTCTGCTGTAACAAGGTGGCTGTTTCCTCGGGGGAGTGAGCTGTCTGAATAGGGGTGGTCAAAAAAAGTACGAGGGCAGGAAAAGGATCCGAGGTTAGGGAGCAGGTCATGGAATCAGCCTGTGAGTTGCCTTGTGCCACCGGGTCCCAGGAGGATTGTTGCCCCCTGCAATTAAAATTGCCACTTCAGAGGGTAGCTGGAGGGCTTCAAGAAATTTAGAGGTAAGGGCGGCATTAATGACTGGTGACCCCTTGGTTGTTAGGAACCCTCTTTCTTTTCATAAGGCTGAATGGAAATGGGTGATCAGGAAAGCATATTTAGAGTCTGTATAAATATTAACTCTCTGGCCCTTGGAGAGGTGAAGTGCCCGAGTGAGAGCTATAAGTTCGGCTTTCTGAGAGGTGGTACCCTCAGGCAGGGTGTTGGCCTCAAGTGTGGAAGAGGCCTAACCACTGCATAGGCTGCCCTGTGATGGCCATCAGGGCCAAGCATGGAACTGCCGTCTACAAAAAGGGTAAGGTCGGGGTGTTCCAGGGGCAGTCAAACAGACCCTGATGGGGGGAGATCAGGGCCTCAATAGCCTGAGGGAAGGAGTGTGAAGGGTGGGATAGGTGATCAGTGGCTGGCAAGAGGGAAGCTGGGTTAAGGGGAGGGGAAGAATGTAGGGAGATGGTAGGATTTTTGATGAACAGGAGATGGAATTCCTGGAGCCTGGAGGGACCTAAGAGGAAGAGACATATGTGTCCCAAAAGGTTTGTCAACCTGTGGGAGGAAAATACTGAGATAGGCAGAGCCAGGGTGAGTTTAAAGCTTCTTTGGCAAGCTCGGCTGCAGCCACCAAAGCCCAGAGACAGGGCTGCCATCCCCTGACTGTGGGGTCTAGCTGTCAGGTGAGGTAGGCCACTGGCCAATGTGAAGGACCCATGGGTCGGGCCAGGAGGCCAGTGGCTATGCCATGGCATTCGTCCATAAACAGATGGAAAGGACAATCGGGGTTAGGTAGCAAAAGAGGAGGGGAAGAGACCAAGCCATCCCTGAGAGTTGTGAAAGCTCGACAGACATCAGAGGGGGAAGTGAGTGGTCCTGAGGGTGCATCCTTGGCTGCCAGGTAGAGTGGTCTGGTGAGTAGGGCAAAGTTGGGAACCCAATGGCGGCAGAATCCAACCAGCCCCTGAAAAGAAAAAATATAATCTGCCATTTCTGGCACTTGAAGCTCTCAAATGGCTTGAGTGTGATCAGAGGTAAGGCTTTTAGATGTCGGGGTGTGACAGATGCTTAGATAGGTGACAGAGGCAGAGGACAGTTGTGCCTTGGCTGGAGAGACTTGATAGCTATGTGAACCCAGATAATTAAGGAGAGAGGCAGTATGTGTTTGGAATGCATTCAGAGAAGGGCTACATAGAAGGAGGTCGTCCACATATTGAAGTAGTGTGCTCGGACTCATGGGGCAGGAGGTGAGATCCTGAGCCAGAGCCTTCCCAAGCAAACGTGGGCTGTCCCAAAAGCCCTTGGAAAGAACTGTCCATGTCAGCTGCTGGGCCATATGGGTGTCCGGGTCTTCCCAAGTGAAGACAAAGAGTAAGTATGAATTCGGGAGTAGGGGAACTGTGAAGAAGCCATCCTTAAGATCCAGGACAGTGAAATGAGTAGTGGATGGGGGTATATGGGAAAGAAGAATATAGGGGTTAGGGACTACTGGATGAAGGGAGATCACAGCCTCATTAATGAGGCGGAGGTCCTGAACCAGGCGGTAGTCACCTGAGGACTTGTGGACTGGCAAGATAGGGGTTTTTCAGGGGAAGTCACTGGGGATAAGGAGGCCCTGGCCAAGGAGCCAGGAAATGATAGGTTTAAGTGGGCCTCAGAAATGGGAAATTGAGGGCGAGAGGGAAATTTGGTGGGGTCTTTTAGCCGGATGCGGATGGACTTGTGGTGGGTAGCAATGATAGGTTTGAAGGTGTCCCAGAACTTTGGGTCTACTTTGTCTGGGGGCAGCGGAGAATAAGGAGTTGGGAGGTATCGGGTCCAGTTGTAGACTGAATGAGGGGGAGGAGAAAGTAAGAAGAGGAAGCTTTGGGGGAGAGCTGAAGTGTGGCTTCCAGGCAGTTAAGAATGTCCTTCCTGAGGAGGGGGACAGGACAGGAGCGTATGACCAAGAAGGAGTGGGTAAAGAGATGGCCTTCTAAAGAGCAGGAGAGGGGAGATATCTGGGAGGGGAGAGAGGGCGTCCCATCGATATCTATGATCGAGACCTGGGAAGGGAGGAAAGGCCTGGAGTGAATAGGCAGAACAGAGTAGGTAGCCCCCGTGTCTACCAGAAAGGAGATGGACTTACTCGCTACCTACAGCATTACCCTGGGCTTGGCAAGGGTGATGGGGGTCCTCGAGTCCAGGCATCATCAGTCATTGGCCAGCCCCAGGAGTTTGAGCAAAGCCATCGCCTGACTAGCCAGCCCCCATGTAGAGTCATGGAGGTAGGGGTGGCTAGGGGGCAGTTGCTTTTCCAGTGGCCCGGTTGCTTGCAAGCAGGGCAAGGCTTGGTGGGTGGCCTGGGACAGGGGCACTGATGGGACCAGTGGCTTTCTTTGCTGCATTTGAAACAACACCAGGCGGAGCGCCGCGCTGTGGCGGTTTCCCCAGGTTTTGTCTGCTGGAACCAGCTGGCCTCAGGGCAGTCGCTAGGGCTTGGGTTTGGAACACCACCTTCTGTTGCATCTGAGCCTGACAGCTGGATTCTGCCACCTCCTCACGGGTTTTGAAAACTTTAAATGCCATATTCACTAGGTCTCGAACAGGGGTTTGAGGTCCCTGTTCTGCCCATTTCAGCTTCTTGCGAATATCAGGGGCAAATTGAGTAATAAAATGGGTAGCCAGTACCGTGGCCCATGCCAGGGCGGCTGGGTCTAGGTGTATATAGAGGGTTAGAGCCTCAGTGAGGCGGTTAAGAAAGACTGCCGGATTTTCATCCAGGCCTTGAGTTATTTCCCTAAGTTTGTCAAGATTGACTACCTTATTAGAGACTGCCTGCATACCAGCCAAAAGGCATTGCAGCATCTTGTCATGGCGCCAATGGCTGTCCTGACCAGCCTGGAAGTCCCAGCCTGGGTAGGCAGAGGGAACCACCAGGGCCCCTGTGGACATGGTGTTATCGGTCAAGTGGACCTGGTCTGCATGAGCCTTAGAAGCAGTTCGTATTCGATCCCTTTCATCAGAGGTGAGAGTAGAGGATAGAATAACAAAGACATCATGCCAGGTCAGGTCGTATACCTGAGAGAGGTAGCGAAATTCCTTGATATAAGCAGCGGGATTAGCAGAGAAGGAGTCAAGACACTTCTCAATCTGAGACAGGTCTTGGATGGAAAAGGGAACATGTACCCCAACCACCCATTCAGCCCCAGCGACCTCCCTGAGAGGACAAAGGAGGTCTGAAGCAGAGGATGGGGGTGTGTGAATGGGTGTGAGAGCTAACAGGTGAGGACCAATGTTTGGGAGGAGAAGGTAGAAGAGTAGGACAAAGAGAAGGGACAGCTGGAGAAGGGGCAGAGGGTGTGGAAGAGGCAGAGTGGTGGGCTGAGCCGATCCTGGTCCAGGACATGGCGGGGGGTGGGGATTGGAGGAGTGGGTCAGTGGGGAGGGGGAGCCAAGGTCTCAGGGGGTTCAGTGAGAGAAGATCATTCGGATTCGAGGGAGGCCTTGGAGATAGGAGTATCCTTGGCCAGAAGGAGTTGGTTGGTGGAACAAGATGTACAGAGAGAAGGATGGGAGTGTAGATCCCAGAATGCCTGAACATAAGGAACCTCCAACCATTTGCCCATCCTGCAGCAGTAATTATTGAGATCTGTGAGGGTGTTGAAAGCAAAAGTCCTTTCAGGTGGCCAATGAGACTGGTTGTCCAGAGGATATTGGGGCCAGGCCCGAGTGGAGAGGAACAGGAGTCATCTGCGGCGGAGTTCCCCAGAGAGTCCGAGTTTGGCAAAGTTAGTGAGGAGACACCCCAGGGGCATCTTCGGGTCAGGTTTGGACTTGGTGTTACCCCTGGCAAACTGGTCTCAGAGGGGCGAGACAGACAGGCATCCCTGATCCCTGGTCTCTGGCCATGAACGGAGACAGGGAGGTGCCTCAGACTTATGAGTTCACCTTGCCGAGAGAGCAGGTGCGTGGCTGGGATGTCTCCACAACCAATTGGGGCTCAGACGGAAAACAGAGGAATCTCTGACATGGCCACGATTACGGACAGGGAGCCTGGCCCAGAGGGCCTGATGACCGATAGGCCAGGGGAAGGAAGGTCTTACCCCACGACGGCCGGATCGAGTGCCTGATTGGCAGCCCCTGGTCATTCCCAGAAGGGAGAGGAGCAGCTCACATGGTGACCCGAGGAGTCTAGTATCTCCTCCTGGGTTTTGGCAGCAAATGTAAGGAATCGACACAAGAAATTGAGTGGCTAATCAAATGTGAGCCTTTATTGGGAGCGCTCCTGGGCAAGGTTCTCCAGCCCAAAAGAGAATTGGGGCTGGAGAAGTCGTGCCTCAGTAAGGGAGTGGGTAACTTTTATAGGGCTCTGGGGTGGGGGAGAGGTGGATCAGGTGGTTAATGGCTGATGTCCATATATGGTGTTGTTTGGTGGGCTTGAGCTTTCCAGGTGGTTGCATCTTTTGAAAGTTCCTGCACAGGTTGCATCAGCCGCTTGGAAAGTCCCTTTGTCACATCCTGTTTGCCTAGGTCCCCGAGGCCCACTGACCTTACAGTGTCACCGCATATCTGGCCTGCTGTTCCCTGCCTCTCATATAGCTACTCCCATCGGTGAAGAGTGAGCTCTGGATTAGGCAGCAGGGTGTCAAGAAGATTGGGCTGGCTTGCATAGACCGCATTTACCAACTGGGTGCAGTCATGCTCCAGGCTTCCCTTCTCCACCTCCACCAGCATGAATGTGGCAGGACTTAAGGTCCAAATAGCCCACAGGGTTATTTGGGGACTCTCATAGAGTAGCTCTTGATATTGAGCAAGACAAGTGTTGAACAGCCAGCGATGGCTATTCATCAGGGTGATTACAGAGTGGGGCATCTTAACATGCAGCTCTTGCCCCAGGATGAGTTTGCCCCCTGGATGAGCGCTAAGGTGGCTGCCAGGGCCCTAAAACAAGGTGGCCAGCCCATGGAAACTGAGTCTAGTTTATTTAACAGGTATGCAATGGGGCTCTGATATGGTCTGATTGTCTGAGTGAGTACCCCCACTGCAACCTTTTCCTTTTCATGGACAAAGAGGTTAAATGGTTTTTCCACATTGGGAGCCCTAGTGCCAGCAACTGGGTCAGCAAGCGTTTAAGTTCCTGGAAGGTTCTTTTTTTTTTTTCTTCTGCTCCACTGTCCACCATCCCATATTAGAGGACCCATCTCAGGCTCAGTGAGAGCTGCATACAAAGGCTTTGCTATTGCTGAGAATCCAGGGATCCAGATGCGAAAGAATCCTGCCACCCCAGGAATTTACAGATATTTCTTCTGGCCTTGGGGCGGGGAAGTGCCAGAATGATCCTTTTTCTCTCCATCCGAAATGCTCTCTTCCCCTGGGGAGATGATAAAACCTAAGTATTGCACTTTCCTCCTACAGATTTGAGCCTTTTTACAGTAAGCCCAGTAGCCTGTTGTGGCTAAGTGATTGAGGAGTGCCTGAGTGGCAATCATCTCCTGAGGGATGGGGTATTGTAGAAGTCCTTGGGGCTTTGTTCCTGGCTTTAACTCAATGATGATTGGGGCTCTTTTTGGCTAATCCTGGTGGGTTGCCTTGTTTCCCGTAGCCCCCATAATAGTTGCAGTCTGAGTCCTGAAAGGGACTATGGACATGGTCCCTAGAGTGTTCCCATTGGCTTGTGGGGGCTGAGTACATGGGTTTCCCCCCACACACATTTATTTTGCAAACAAGTCCAGTCCTTCTCAGTCAGAGCCCATGCCTGCCAAGCCAATGAAGTCTGGTTTTTCTGGTTCCCCGTGGGGCTTTTCCCCCTTTTCGGGTCTCTGGTTTCTCTTAAGGGCATCTGGAGGGCCACATCGCTGGACCGGAGTCCACTATCTGTTTTGGGGAGCCCAATTCCTGAGGAGGTGACTCAGAGGGTGCTGGCATTGATGGATCTGAGTAGGGTGGCGTGTCCAGAACCGGAGGATTTGGGACCCTGGGCAGTCTTGGGACATATGGGGTGGCAGGGGCTCTTCCTCTGGACCCCCTTGGAAGACAGACTTTGTTGGCTCTTTCTGTCCATGGTGCCCCTTGAGGACCTTGGCAATGAGGACCCTAGACTGTCCCTCTCTATTTGTATAAAGCTGCACCCAAGGAGGCAAGGTTCATGCTGCCTCCAGCCAGGAATCAATGTAGGGAAACTGATCTGGGTGGCCAGGGTTTCTGATAATAACCTGCCAGACTGCAAACTTTTGAGACATCCAGGGTCCCCTCTGCAGGCCAGCCAACCTGGAAAGCTGGCCATTTTAACTCACAGAGGGTCCTCAATTTCCCAGGAGTCATTTTTACCCCATTGTCACCTGAGAAACCTTTCTTAAAATTCTTTAACATACAGTCGAGAACCGTGGGTTTGCTATGCCCTGAGCCCATGTTTTCTGTGAATGGTGCCGCAAAGACAGACAAAGGATGGGAGGCCTCAGTCTGAGACTTAGACAGGTGCCCACCTGGCCACCTCCCTTACAGGAGCTTAGGTGTGTCTTGGCTAAGGTGTACCCATATAAAACCCAGGCCAGGTCATACCTCGTGTGGGAGGTAAATCACCATTAATGCCATATGACATCGCCACAGAACTGCAGGTGAGGGCCCACTCGGATCCCGTAGGCTTTCAGCCATGAGTGTGGGGAGCCAAGCAGTGAATGGTAAAGGGATGGTGAGACAAGGGTGGGTTAAGCCCACCTGTTTCCCATCTGTGAGCTATTCACTGTTATTTTACTTCCTGTCACCAGGAATTGAGACAGAGGTGACCCGTAAGTGAACCTATAGTCAATCAGGCAGATAACTCGATGTTCCCATAGGAGTACGTGCTTTCTTGCATAGCTCTTATGAAGATTAACAGCGTGTCTACTGCGGCGCCAGAGAGTCTCTATAAGTTAAAGAATGTTAGGTTAGTGTCAGAGGTTGAAAGCATAAGATAGTATCCAGACCTAGGGAGAGACATGTTCTTTCTACATGAAAGGAGATTAAAGCTTGGATTGTACGTCATTGATTATATGCTTTGTGTGCTTGCTAGTATATAAGGAGTTAAGTTTTAAAATAAAGTTGTTGTACCCTATCAGGGGCAGCAAA
>PVKE010015341.1:20378-33724 GCA_004027555.1 Craseonycteris thonglongyai
TAGGGGTCATGCTAACTCTAACTGTAATCCTAATCCTAACCCACTCTAGTCTTAGCCACAAAAATAACCTTAACACTAACCCTAACTGTAGTCCTCGCTGTATCTCTATCCCCAGCCTTGACCCTAACCCTAACTCAAACAGTAACCTTAACCATAACCTTTACCCCATCCCTTTTTCAAGTGCTAACCAGAACCAGAAGGTCTTCCAGTGCCTCCGCCCCCCACCCCAGGAGGGTCTTTCAGCGGGAGGTGATCAAGCTCCCCTTCTGCCCTGAAGGCAGGCCTACCTGGGTCCAGTGTCCCGGGACCTTATCGAGTCTGATGGCCACTCTGAAACTGTTCGTCCTGATCTCCCTTCAAGTTCGGCAGGAACCACGGCGCGGGGATGACAAGTGGCAGCCGAATTAGGGCCTGCTAAACTCAGCAGGGCGTACCTGCACTGCCTCAGCTCCCCTCATCATCCACTGCTCCATCCTTCCCCAAACTGGTGGCTCCATGGGCCAGCACAGTTGGGCTTCTTGGTCAGGGAACCAAATGTTACAGTTCACCTGACAAAGTAACCAAGCGGCACTTGGGAGATAGGAGTCACAAAGCTTTATTTATGATAGCGGGCTCAGAGGAGTGTTGTTCCCAAGTCTGAGCCCCGCCTGGCTGGAGAGCTTCACTTTTATAGGGTTTTGTTTCTGGATATTGGGTATCTGCCATGGGAGTGTATCATGGGGCTCAGGGATTGGTCAGCTTGTGAAGGGTGGTGCAGAAATACCAATGTGGAAGTGCCGATCCTCAGGGGCTGCCATCTTGGGTGGTGCCCCGAAGAGGGGGTGGGGTGAGCATTTTCAAGTGATGAATTTTTCCTTATTAATAGTGGTCTCCTTGGGAGCTGCTGGGCACCTCAAACCCTGTCAGTCAATCATTGATGTTTGTGGAGGAATGGCTCTCTGATTCCTTCAGAACAGGGGGCAATCGCTCTTCTAGTGCCTCTTTGTTTTGCACAAGGGTATGGTGGATTTTGAGGAGTAGAACACTCCTTATTCCAGAGGTCTGGGCTTCTGAACCTGAAGCAGGTTCCTTCATATTGTGTGCCTCTTATGGGGTTGCTGGGGTGGCCCTGAGGTGACTTAGGTTTTGCCCTATCTATCACTGTGGCTAAAAGTCTGTCCTTTCTCTGACCTTATCTCTGGTCATACTGGTTCCTCTTTTATCCTTGTCTCGGTTGCTAAAGACATTGAAACAAATTCCCTAGCCTTCCTTATTATTTGACCCTTCTCATTAGGAATGCAATAAACAATGGGTTAGAATAATTTTAATACCCTTCCAGGTGAGGGAAAACATCAATATTAAGTATCTAAAGACCTAATTGAAAAAATATAAAACATAGAAAATAATTTTGATGAGGTATAGAATCTTTGCTTGTTTTCAGGCATAAAATATTTTAATTCCAGCAGCAGGCCAGCAGGCCAAGAAAACCTTGCCTAATTCAGCATTTCAATCTTGTCCAGCCCAACTATACAAACAAATCTCTTTGACAACCCATCTGCAAATTTTAGTTCTTCTTACTTTCTCTTTTACTCATTCAGAAATAACCATACTCATGACAAACTTTTTAAAAATTTCTTTAAAAATGTGTTCCCATCACTTATAATTTCTTAAAACATACATATTAAATTACATGCAAAATCTCCATATTAATTAGCATTCATAACTCTCATAATCTTAGTGTCTATTGACAACTAAAAAGTAAAAGTAGCATTTTCATTGGAAATTTATAAAGACAATTTGTAACCTTTAAACACGTAAGTTTTGTTTAGTAATATCATGTATAACATTATTTCTGAAGATTTTTATTTAAAAAAAATTATCTTTTAAACCCTGGTGAAAACAAAAAATATTTAAAAAGCTTAAACTATTCTTAGTAAACATCTTCCTGTTGGGGATGAATGGTGTAATGATGAGATGAGAAAAAATAGCAGCAGCCCCAGGCCTCAGGCGCCTCCCTGAAGGAGAAAAACCTTCTAGGACCTTCTTCCCCACCCTGAGGCTGTGGGAACTTGGAGCCTGATTGTCCACTAAACATGCCCAACCTAGATGCTAATACTTTCTGATCCCCCTCTTCCACTCCCCTTTCTGGTTCTTCTGATACCCACATATAAAAAGTTCTCCCAACCCCCCAGAAGGAGCCGACACCATCTTTCCCTCTTGGTGTCAGTGCAGCCGTTTCTTGGCCATTTCTAATAAACTCTCTCGCTAAACCAGAACTTGGTATGGTCCTTCTTTGGTGAAACTTACATATTGGTGCAGAAACCTGTGATGGGTTTTGACCAAGTGACACTGGGTTACACACTCTCTCTCTCTCCTGGGGCTTGATCCACTCCTTGGTCTCCCTCCTGAACCTGCTGAAAGGACCTAAACCTAGGGACTTCCTCCTTTCCATTGTACACCTTGCAGTCACCACTGGCCTAATTACATTCTATTGGGTGAGCAGACATTCTTAGGACCCTCCAGGTCCCCAGCCATTTCCTGTCCACCTTTTGGCCCTTCTAAAAAGTCCTATGGTAGGCCAGGGGAATCCTCTGGCTCCGGACCCAGACTTTCTCAGTGCAGGGATGTCCGCCCTGGGACTGATCCTCCCTCCATTCCAGAGATTGACATCAGGAATTGGGACACCACTTCCCTTTGTCCTTCTCCTCCTGCGTTTTAGTCCTACTCAACCTCATTCACATTCCACACTCATATATGGGGCCCACCTATTCTCTTCCTTCAGAAACCAGGCCAGAACAACTTATATTCTTTTGCAGTACTGACAGGGAAAATTCCATATAAGGAAATTCACCACCTGAGCTAAAATGGTGCCCCCCCCCCCCCCCCCCCCCCCCCCCCCCCCCCCCCCCCCCCCCCCGCCCCAGTCACCGCCCAAAATGGTGACTCCTGAGGGCTGGGACTTTCCCACCAACATCCTTTCAAACTAACCCATCCTCAAACCCCATGATAGGCCCTATAAAAGTAAAAGTCCCCCACTAGTCGGGGCTGTTTTTGGAAATTATCCCGCTGGGCCTGCTGGCGTAATAAAGCTGTGTTCCCCATGATCTCACTGTGCTGCTTGAGTTTCCTCAGTCAACAGTTTTCTGCAACAGTACCACCTGACCCCAGTACAAATTAGACAACAAAATTGATATTTTTTAATTTTATAACTTATGTTACCACAATAAAAAGTGATAAAAAAATTTTCTACATTCTGGCTTTCGTTGCTCTTCGCTCTCTTCCTTCACTCTGCAAATTCTACTCAAACATTCAAATCTTGCTGGCTCACTCTGAGCCCTCCTCTCATCTGACCCCAAATCTCGATCTGACCAATCACAGTTCTCCTCTGACTTCTGCTCCTTCCTACACCCCACAACCTGATTGTACCCCATACTTACTTAGGACACTCCCGACTGGTTTCTTTTCTTCCTGGAACCCCCTGATCTCCCTTCACCCTTCACACTTCATACTTGACTCTCACTTTGTGAATCTTGTCTACCTTCCAAATTCTCTTGACTGATTAAAAATCCACACCAACCCTACTCCCGAGGAACCCTCCCCTGTAGATCCAAGTGATTTTGGACCTCTGCCTCTTCCTCTACCTTATGCATCTGCTCCCTCTGTCTTCTGATCATCCCCCTCTGCGCCATCATCCTCAGAGGACAATGGCGACCTAGGAACCTCAGGAACATTTCCTGCTCCCTCCTCAACTGCTTCTCCACCTACTTCTGCCTCTTTGCCTGCTTCAACTTTCCCTTTTCCCCCACACACTTGTTCCCATTCAGGAAGGGACAGCCAAGGTATGTCCCAGCAGCTGCCAAGACCTTTGGTCTTGGGGATCCATCTGCTCCCCCCTCCCTGGCATTATCTAAAATCTTTTTAATGTCTTTTTGATTCTCAATAACTTTTCAAGGTCTCCAGAAGGATACAACCTGATGGATGTAACTGAAGGGAAAAAAAAGAGGTACTTTTAAAAACAAGCACTTTTGAAACAAGTTATTAGACTCTCTAGCCAGGCCCCTCCCCTTCTTTTGTTCCAAACTCTTTAGAACTGCAGGGAAACAAATAAAAATTTTGTCTTTGCAATTGTTGACACTTATATTTATGTATATGATCTGATATCTATATATAAAATATCTCTGCCTCCAAGGCTGATTTAAGTTTTTTGAATTTTTTTCTGTTTTCAACAGTGTTTAAAAGATAAAAAGTTATAAACATTTTCAGAAAGGGTTATGTTATGTATGATATTGCCAAACAAAACTTATGCTTCTCAAGGTTACAAAATGTGTTTATAAAATACCAAAAGAAATGCTAACTTTTGCTTTTTGGTTGTCAGTAAAAACTAAGATTCAGAGAGTTATGGATGCTGATTGATATGGAGATTTTTCAGGTAATTAAGATGTATGTTTTGAGAAGGAATAAGGCATGGAAATGCATTTTGAAGGAACTGAAAAGAAATGTTTGTCAGGGTGGTTATTTCTGAATGAGTGAAAGGGGACAAACTAAGAGGGATTACAAAAGTTGTATATTTTTGATATTAGCCCCTTATCAGAGGCATTATTTGCAAATATTTTTTCCCAGTTGGTTGGTTGCCTCTTTGCTTTGTTGATGGTTTCCTTTGCAATGCAGAAGATTTTTAGCTTGATAAGTTCCCATTCCTTTATTTTTGCTTTTACTTCCCTTGCCATTAAGCTCAGATTCATAAAGTCCTTACTAATTCCCAGGTCTATAAGTTCAGTGCCAATGTTTTCTTCTATGCAATTTATTGTTTCCTTTCTTATTTGGAGGTCTTTAATCCATTTTAAGTTAATTTTGGTATATGGCGAGAGGTCGCAGTTCACATTCAGCCTTTTGCATGTGGTTTTCCAATTTTCCCAGCACCATTATCTGAAGAGGCTTTCTTTTCCCCACTGTATATTTTTTGATTCTTTATCAAAAATAATCTGTCCATAAATTTGTGGGTTTATTTCTGGGTTTTCAATTCTGTTCCATTGGTCCATGTGTCTATTTTTCTGCTAGAACCAAGCTGTTTTGATTACTGAGTGTTTGTAGTACAGATAAAAGTCAGGCTGTGAGATGCCCTCAGCTTTATCCTTTTTTCTTAAAATAGCTTTTGCAATTCATGTTTTTTTTGTGGTTCCATACAAATTTGATGATTTTTTAAATCTATTTCTTGAAAGAATTTGATAGATGACTGGATAAAGAAGTTGTGGTACATTTACACAATGGAATACCACTCAGCAATAAGAAAAGATGAAATACAGTCATTTGTGAAAACATGGATGGACCTTGAAACCATCTTATTAAGCGAAATAAGTCAGACTGAAAGAATCAGGAAACATATGACCTCACTTATAGGTGGAATATAAAACTGAAAATAACAAAGAAACAAAGACTTATGGACACAATAGCTTGGTGATTACCTGAGGGAAGGGTAGGAGAAGAAAGGGAGAGTGGGGAAGAGAGGTGAGATTGGGCACCAACATTATGGATGCACTCAATAGTTTGGTGGTCACTTGAGTGAAGGAGAGGAGTTGGGAGGGACAGTGGGTGGGGGGAGTGGGAGCGGGCACCAGATGTATGGTGATGAAAGGAGACCTGATTCTGGGTGGTGAGCACATAATGCAATACATGGGTGATGTAATGTAGATTTGTACATCTGGAAACTATATACTTGTTAGCAATCAATGTCACCCCAATAAATTTAACAATAAAAAACAAAAGCTATAGAAAGTTTGTGAAGGAGATTTTATGTATAGTTAAGCTAAACAAGATTGAAATGCTGGATTAAGCAAGGGTTTCTTAGACTCCTTGTCTGCTACTAGAATTAAAAGGTTTTATGCCTGAAAAAAAGCAAAGATTCTATATCTCATCAAAATAATTTTATACTCTGCTTAATGTTTTTCCTTACCTGGCAGGATATTACAATTATTCTAACCCCTTGTTTGTTACATTCCTAATGAGAAGTTTCAAATCTTCAGGAAGAACAGGAAATTTGTTTCAATGTCTTTAGCAACTGAGAACAAGGATAATTGGAAAAGAGGAAACAGTATGATCAGAGACAAGATCAGAGAAAGGCAAGACTTTTGGCCATAGTAATAGATGGGTCAAAATCTGTCACCTCATGGCCACCCCAGCAACCTCAGGAGGAGAATGCTATGTAAAGGAACCTGCTTTGGGTGTAGAAGTCCAGACCTCTGGCATAAGGATGGCCCTACTCCTCCAAAATAGCCATGCCCTTGTGCAAAACAAAAAGGCACTAAAAGAGGGATTGTCCCCTGTTCTGAAGGGAGTGGGGACCAACTCCTTCACAAATGTCAGTAGTTGACTGACAGGGTTTGATGTGCCCAGCAGCTCCCCAAGAGACCACTATAATAATGGGAAAAAAACATGGATGACCCTTGACGTGGCAGATAAGTCTCTTCATTTTATGACTAATAGTAGAGCTATTTACTCTTGTCTCAACTGCTCACTCTGGACCTATTTTCTAGAACCTGCTTGATTATAGAAATAAATTAGAGCCCTAGACTTGGGCTGATATTCAGTACATTTCTTACCAATAGCTTATACTTCAGACAAATTATAGAACAAGACAATCAGACCTTTAAAAAAAAACCTCTATTTGTGGCTGACATTTGAAAAGGAAGACAACTACAAAAAGCACACTTTTAGGGGGGTAATGCATGTTCATGATCTTGACTGTAGTGATGGTTTCACGTGGGTATATTATACATATGTCAAATTTCATCAAATTGTACACTTTAAATATGTATAGTGTTGAGGAAATAAAGAATCCTGCCAACAGAAAAAAAAAGAAGTCTAGAAAAGTTTTCTCAGGGCATCGCTAAGCCATGCCTCCAATTATTGCCCATTGCTTTAGACTGCTCCTGAGCACTGTAACCACTGTCAAACTAAAAGGAGTCAATAGGCTTAATAAGATCTAGATTCCAAATTTTAGGCAAAATAAAAATCCTGTGTATAAAGCCAACTTATTAATAAGCCTATTTCTTATTCTGACACCTATACTTGGGTTCTCATGGTCACCACAAAAGATAGAGCCATGTTTTCTCCCAAGGTCTCTAGTATGACCCCCCAAAAAGAGTGTATGATATTTACTGGATATTGTCTTAATGTCTTAATGTCTTAGCTGATGGAGCTCTAAATTACAGCTCCACAGTCACAATCGGCTATGCTAACGCACATGCCAAGTTACCTACCTGATGGTTTCTCATCTGTGGAAAAACTGTCTACTCCTATGTCCTAGAGTACATCCATGGTCTTTAAATGTCTTTTTACCCTAAAAGCCTTGCCAGACTAGGCACCACAAGAAACTACATGTAGATCCCCAACTATGACAATGATCTATTTACATCGTTACAGTCCAGCAGAATATACAGCTGTCTTTTGCCCTCTGACTATTGACTTCACTCTTACCCTTTTCTTTCTATTCATACTCATGTGTGGCATTACCTGTTCTAAACTCTCCCTAGAGATAAAAAGCCCCTGGACTTCTCTTATTCCTATTGTCCTTTCTCATATCCGTGCTCTCCCTCATGCTCATACTTTTCTAAGTCCCTTCGAACTCATGTATGACAGACCCTTTTTACTTGGAAACTTTCCCAGTCAATCCTCTTTTGTTGTGGACTATATTTCTACCCTCAGCCTTGTCCAAAAGCTCCTCTGTGAGCACGCTGACCAGGTTCTCCTCAAACCTTCCAGGGATTCAAAAGGGGACTTCGCCCTCTCCCCTGGAGACTGGGTCTTGTTAAAAACCCTACATCACACTGACCTTCAACCATGGTGGACAGGTCCCTTTCAGGTCCTACTTACAACACCCATGCTGTTAAGCTCCAGGGCCATGCCCCTTGGTTTTATTTTTCCAGGCTAAAGCGAATTACAGAGACACCTCAGAACATAGAGCAACACCCCAGCCCTCCTCTCCACTACTTGTGCTCATCTCTTGGCCCGACTAAGCTCCAGCTTTTCAGGATTCCAGAGGAGGATGCCAATAACTTCTCTGGAAGCTCAACCTCCAGCTAAGTACTCCCATGTTACCTCCATGGTGGAGGAAGGCTCTATTGTAAGGTTTTCTTTTCCTTGCAATCGCCTTTAGTCTCTTTATTCTTACTGTTATCTCCTGCTCCCATGTGAATATAACTCACCCATTTTGCAATTATATAAAGCCCAATAAATAAGCCTAAGAATCTTTCTCATGGGGTTTTTTCTTTGTGTCCTGACAGGCCTCTTGATATCAGGCAAATGTACTTGAATAACTACTGTAATTGCTTGGCTTGCCAGTTACCTTCACCCCTCGCAGAACAAATTTGCATGGTCACTTCCACCCTACCCCTTGCTTTTGCTACCAACTCCTGACCCTCCTCTGAGATGCCTATTTCCAGGGGGACTTTGGCTATCCATGGTAATCCATTGTCCACCTCCTAGACCCCCAGGGGGAAATTTCTCTTGGGGGACTATATAGTGCCAAAGTCTCCCCTGAGCAAGACCCCTCCAATTTGGACTAATTCTGCTACTCCCTACCCCTGGATGATTTTCAGCCCCTATCTCCTCTCTTAGAAGCCTCTCGTCTCGAGAGGACTCTCAACCTCACTAATGCCCTCCTGAGAAGGGTCAACTCCTCATATGTCTCGGACTGCTGGTTATGCCTATCCATGTCCTCTTCAGCCTATACTGCTCTTCCAGTCCCTTCTAGTCAAACCTATCTCATCCAGGCTAAACTAGATTACAAACTCCAAAAGGGGGCAACATTCTTCGAGAGGACAAATACTCTTATCAGAGACTATTCCACATCAGCTGCAAATAGGGCAAACCTTCTATATCAAACCTATCTTTCCCAACTAAATCAATCAAAACCCAATGTCCCTCCTGTCCATGGACCCGTCACCCTAAATATGCCTCTCCTCTCACCTGCTTCTCTATGCTTTACTGCTCAGGGACAAGTCCCTGTTGGATATCTTTCCTAACCTCTGCAATACCACGGTTTCCATATCTTTCCCTACTGACCACCAAAGTGCTCACATAAACTACCAGATCTCTCCTACAACCAACAGATTATTTGTAAGCCCAGTGCAGATTATTTGCAAACCCAGTGTGCTTCACTGCCTCCCCCTCCCTGATGGCCCAAGGCCACAACTCTTTCCACCCTGATCAAAAACTCTACCCTTGGCTGTTTTCCTCATCCAGATGCCTGTATTTCTCAAAACAAAGGTCTCTCATCTTTCCCCCCTCATCAGGGCCACTCTATCCTCCACTCCAAGAATATGGAGCACAGAAACAGTAGGCAGGACACAGCCCCTCATATACCTATTCTCTATCCACCTGTCAGTTTACATCACTCAGTCAGGGGTCTTCTTTCTCTGTGGGACTAACTCCTACTTATGCCTTCCCACCAACTGAAGAGGAACCTGAACTTAACATACCTGAATTCAATTATCAACATAGTCCCTGATAACCAGTCCCTAACTATGCCTTTAATGCATACCAGAGTCAAACGGGCAATGCAATTCATCCCAGAGTCTATCTAAAGATTTGTCCAACAGCTTAAATGAGATAGCTAAAAGCATCATCACCCTGTAAAATTAAATGGGCTCTCTAGCGGCAATAGTCCTTCAGAACCACTGGGGATTAGCTCTTCTAACTGCTGAAAACGGGGGACCCTGCCTACTTCTGGAAGAATGTTGTTTTTACACCGACCAATCAGGAATAATGAGGGATGCGGCCAAAAGGCTGACTGACAGAGTCTCTAAAATCTGATAACAGTTAAATGAGTCCTGGGAATCATGGTTTAAGAACTGGAATTGGGATAACTGGGTACTCCCATTAATTGGGCCCTTAATAACCATTTGTTTTTGCTTTTAGCTTTTGGCCCCTGCTTGTTGCATCTCTTCTCCAGGTTTCTCCGGGATTGACTGTGCACCTTCACCAATTGAACAGTCCATGAATTGCTTTTGGTCCAGGCCAATTACCAAAGATTAGCCTCATCCCCTGAACTCCCTTATACTTTACCCCAGCCTTTTCTACCCGCAAACGTCACCCCTGTTCAGCAGGAAGCAGCTCCAGAGGTTTAATGACACCCCATCTTCTATTATATAATAGCAAAAGGCTGCAATGTTAGGGCTGAATGGTGTAATGATGAGAAAAGGAAAAATAGCAGCAGCCCCAGGCCTCAGGTGCCTCCCTGATGAAGAGAAGCCTGCAAGGACTTTCGCCCCACTCTGAGGTGGTGGGAACTTGGTGCCAGATGGTCCACTAAACACGCCCAACCTAGATGCTAATACTTTCTGATCCTCCTCCTCCACTTGCTTTTCTGGTTCTTCTGATACCCACATATTAAAAATTCTCCCAACCCCCCAGAAGGAGCTGACACCATTTTCCCCTCTTTTGGTGTCAGCCTCGCTGTTTCTCAGCCATTTCTAATAAACTGTCTTGCTAAACCAGAACTTGGTTATGGTCCTTCGGCGAACCATACACTTCCTAGATTATACGATTCTGAAAAGAACTTGGGTCAACTTTATTTATTTAAGCCATTAACTTCTTAAAGTTAATTAAACATTATAATTTGGTAACACATCTAGAGGAAAAGATATTACTTTATATATAAATCATGCACAGATATCAGATCATATGCATAAAGGTGTCAACAATTTCAAAGACAAGATTGTTATTTACTTCTCTGTAGTTTTAAAAAGCGTGAAAGAAAAATAGGAGGAGGGTGCTGGCTTGAAGGTCTAGCCAATTGTTTTATTTATTTATATATATATTTTTTATTGTTAAATTTATTGGGGTGACATTGATTGGTAACAATTAGTTTCCGGATGTACAAGTCCATATCACATCACCAATGCATCGCATTATGAGCCCACCACCCAGAATCATCTCCCCTTCCATCAACATATATGCGGTGTCCACTCCCACCTCCCACCCCCAACTCTCCTTCCCCCTTCCTCCTCCTTCCCCAAGTAACCACCAAACTATTGAGTGTGTCCATAATGCTGGTGCCCACTCTGACCTCCACTTCCACTCTCCCTCCCCCCTCCTCCCTTTCCTTCAGGCAATCATCCAGCTATTGAGTGTGTCCATAGGACTCTGTGTCTTTGTTACTTTAAGTTTATTATTATTATTTTTTATTGTTAAATTTAATGGGGTGACATTGGTTGGTAACAATTACCGTATTTTCCGGCGTATAAGATGACTGGGCGTATAAGACGACCCCCTAATTTTACAGTTAAAACATAGGTTTAGGCCTATATTCGCTGTATAAGACTACAGCCTCGGAAGTGGGGGATAGTCTTATACAGCGAATATAGGCCTAAACCTATGTTTTAACTGTGAAATTAGGGGGTCCTCTTATATGCCCGGTCGTCTTATATGCCGGAAAATATGGTATATAGTTTCCCTATGTGCAAGTCCACATCACATCACCCATGCATTGCATTATGTGCCCACCACCCAGAATAAGCACCCCCTCCACCACCATATATCCGGTGCCCACTCCCACCTGCCCCACAACTCTCCTTTCCCCCTCCTCCCCATTCTCCAGGTAACCACCAAACGATTGAGTGTGCTCATAGTGCTGGTGCCCTCTCCCACCTCCCCTCCCTCTCTCCTTCCCTTCTCCTCCCCTTCCCTCAGGCAATCACCAAGCTATTGAGTGTGTCCATAGGTCTCTGTTTCTTTGTTACTTTCAGTTTTATATTTTACCTATACGTGAGGTCACATGTTTCCTGATTCTTTCAGTTTGACTTATTTCGCTTAATAAGATGGTCTCTAGGTCCATCCATGTTGTCACAAATGATTGCATTTCATCATTTCTTATGTCTAAGTAGTTTTCAATTGTGTAAATGTACCACATCTTCTTTATCCAGTCATCTATTGAAGGGCATTTTGGTTGTTTCCATGTTCTGGCCACTGTGAACAGTGCAGCAATGAACATGCGGGTACAAACATCTTTAATGATTAAGATTTTCAGGTTTTTTTTGGTAGATGTCCAGTAGAGGGATGGCTGGGTAATATGGTAATTCCATTCCTAATTTTTTGAGGACTCTCCATACAGCCTTCCATAGCGGTTGTACCAGTTTACATTCCCACCAGCAGTGTATGAGGGTTCCTTTTACTCCACAGCCTCTCCAGCATTTGTTATACCTTGTCTTGTTGATTATAGCCATTCTAACAGGTGTGAGATGATATCTCATTGTGGTTTTTATTTGCATCTCCCTAATTGCTAGTGAAGTGGGGCATATTTTCATGTATCTGTTGGCCATATGTATGGCTTCATTAGAGAAGTGTCTGTTAAGGTCATCTGCAAATTTTTTAATTGGATTGATTGTTTTTTCATTGTTGAGTTGTACAAGCTCTTTGTATATTTTTGATATTAGCCCCTTATCAGAGGCATTGTTTGCAAATATTTTTCCCAGTTGGTTAGTTGACTCTTTGCTTTGTTGATGGTTTCCTTTGCAGTGCAGAAGCTTTTTAGCTTGATATGGTCCCATTCCTATATTTGTGCTTTTACTTCCTTTGCGATTGAGTTCAGATTCATAAAGCCTTCCCTGAATCCCAGGTCTATAAGTTTAATGCCAATGTTTTCTTTAATGCAATTTATTGTTTCCTTTCTTATTTGGAGGTCTATAATCCATTTTGAGTTAATTTTGGTATATGGTGAGAGGTTGCAGTTCACATTCAGCCTTTTGCGTGTGGTTTTCCAAATTTTCCAGCACCATTTACTACAGAGGATTTCTTTTCCCCACTATATATTTTTTGATCCTTTATCAAAAATAATCTGTCCATAAATTTGTGGGTTTATTTCTGGGTTTTCAATTTTGTTCCATTGCTCCATGTGTCTGTTTTTCTGCCAATGCCAAGCTGTTTTGATTACTGAGGGTTTGTAGTACAGATAAAAGTCAGGCAGTGAGATGCTCCCAGCTTTATCCTTTTTTCTTAGGATAGCTTTGGCGATTCGTGGTCTTTTGTGGTTCCATACAAATTTGATGGTTTTTTTATCTATTTTTTGAAAGAATGACTGTGGATTTTAATGGGAATTGCATTGAATCTGTATATTGCTTTGGGGAGTATGGCCATCGTAACTATGTTGATTCTTCCAATCCTTGAACAGGGAATGTCTTTTTATTTCCTTCTGTCCTTTTTAATTCCTTTTAATAATTTTTTATAATTTTCAGTGTATAAGTCCTTCATGTTCTCTGTTAGATTTATTCCTAGGTATCTCATTTTTTTGTTTGCAATGGCAAAGGGAATGGATCTTCTCATCTCTCTTTCTGAAGTTTCATTGTTGGCATACAAAAATGCAGTTGATTTTG
>PVKE010015342.1:0-33603 GCA_004027555.1 Craseonycteris thonglongyai
TCACTAGTAGCTTTCAGGTAGAGTGGGAGTGGCTTTCAAGTTTTCATGTATCTGTGGCCCTAGAGAGTAACTTATGTCTAAGTCTCTAACTTACTTGGCCTCACTTAGCTGTCATCATTATTGCAAACACTTGCTCTCAATTCCACTTTCCCCAGAGTCCTAAAGATATCTGATGATAAATTAGAAGCCTCAGCCCCCCAGGTAAATGAGATCTGAAAATAATTTTGTTGCCCTAAATATGATGTCTAGTGTTTTAGCCTTTTCTTTATTAAAGTTACCGTGGGTCTCTGTGGATCAGCTCCCCCAGTTTGACTTTCCTAATGGAGTAAGATTTAGTTCCGTTGTTGATTATTCTTTCCTTTTAGATCATTTGGGTTAGCTCCCCCTTTTTCTTACCAAAAAAGAAGAGAGAGAAATTCTACATAGCCTCCTTTTTGGGGAAAAAATAAAACTTGTAAGATTGAATAGAAAGGAATAACACAATGGGAGTATAATACCTGATTGTGCTTTGTACATATCTCTGCTCTTCTGCCTAGCTGCCTTCCACACGTATTTGTTGAATTGATGAATGAATTAATGAATATATCAACCATATTAAGATAGTTTTAAAATTTTTATAGAAAGAATATTTTTTCAGATAGCCAATTTCTCCCAAAACCCAGAAGAATTGGATACTTAAATCTATTCTTTCATTAGCATACGTACTAGTAAATATTTAGCAAATAATGAAAACTGGTTTTTGTGACTAGTGTAGTTCACCCAAACCCATCATCGTGGCTCCACTTACTGCTCAATAGTCATTGTAAAGGGAATAGGAATGGCTCCGGTGACATGAGGCACAAACAATAAGTGAATATTAAATGGAAGAAATGTATGTCAATAAAGGACACATTGCCATTAATCTCCCTCAAAACACTCCCTCTCACTTTGAACCCACTCATCCTACTGTTGTTGCCCTTTCTGAAGCAGTTCTGGAAATCCTCTATCCTGAGTGTCTGAGAAATGGGCAAACGGTTTCATCCTCCATCATGACAATGCTCCACGTCACACATCGCTTCTGGCATGGCAGTTTCTGTCAAATAAAAACATTATGGTGTGTCCTCATCCACCTATTCACTAGATCTAGCACTGTGTGTCTTCTGGCTTTTCCTCAAAGTCAAAATGACCATGAAAGGTCAATGTTTTGAGTCGATTCAGGACATCGAAGAAGCCACAATAGTGCAACTGACAACACTCCAGAACTGCTTCAGAAAGTGACAAGATTGATGGGATAAGTGTTGTTGAAGTGAGGGAGAGTATTTTGTGGGGAATTACAGTATCTTTTACTGTAATAAATTCTTTCATTTCAACATTCACCATAATTTTTGATCATTCCTCGTGCATTGCTATGTGCCTATATTCCTAAAGCGGTAGCATTTGTCCTTTTATTTTGTGATTTGGAAGCTAAAGGTCAATCTGTTGTTAACATATTGCAAGTAGTTTATTTTTATTTAACAGTTTTATGTTGAAAAGTTTGGATAGAATTGCTGATAAGATCATTGTTCATAAGCATCACCATATTGTTTGACCTTCTGATAAGTTGTCCGACTTCAGACACCCACTTTCTTGCAATCTTTCAACTTTCCCACTTGCTTTTTATACTCTGATTTCATTTTTATTTTATTTTTCTTAAATTTGTGAGCTTAAGATGCTTTTCTAAGAGAAAGAAGTGTGTCGATAAGTTCTTCAGCACTGCTAAAATTGCCAGGAAACATCCTGTGAGACAGTGATGTGTGAATTTGTTTTGTATGCCTCTCTCCAAGGCCAGGTTTGTTGTTGGAGGGAAACAACTTTCTCAATTTTAAACCTGACTCCCACCCTGTGTAGAACACATTAGTATAATACAGAGAATCTGAGGGAAGACAACATTCTTATTTGTTCTCTAGCTTTCGTATTTGTCTGTGTTTTCCCCTAAACACAAAGTTTAGAACAATGGGCTCTACTATTTACTCTTGATCTTTGTTGGATGCTTTCAGAGACCCATTATTTGTTTTAGTTCAGGCAGAATTACACCTTAGTTCTAAGAATCTGTGAATTAGTAGTGGCACTTCCTTTGTTATGTCCTTTAATGTCCTTTGATGTAGGTCCAGCATGCGTTAGCTGCTGCAGCTATTCCAGAATGATTTACTTATCTACTAATGCCATCTGGGAGAGAGGAAACAAACCAGGTTCGTATAAATGTAGAACTCTAACGTGACCGCTAACATTAAGTTGCTAACTCGACCCTCTCATTAGCTATTACTTCCAATTAAATGCTCTCAAACAATTAGCATCTGAACTACATAATCCTATTTGTAGGATATATAGTCCTTGACAAGAGAAGAAATTTTTTATTGGAAAGCTGAGTCCCAAACTTTTAATTTAGGTACTAAATTCAGGCACATTACCTCAGTTGGACTTTTTTGTGGTAGAATTGAATTACTAAGCTTAATTCTCTTGATCATATGATTCCACAGGCATCATGAGCCTTTTAGGAGCAGAGCTACTGAAATCCATAGGTGCTTAGAACACACTGGGAGATAAACGCAGTAGAAATTTGCTGTTTGTAAATAGCGTTGAAAATTTTCAGATTTTCAAAGCACTCCAAGGAAAAAATTTCTCACCTTATTAATATTATTTATAGCCATATACTCGTAAGTTCCTATTCTTATTTAATATTTTTTCAGAAGTTTTTGTTGTTGCTTGATTTGATTTTTATTGTCTTTGACTTGATTTTCTACCAAACTGAGATTTTAGTGTCGCTTTAAATGATGATCCTGATAGAGTTTTCAAAACCTGTAATAATATTTATTGCATCTATAGTCATGTGTTAGTTTCCAGGGTGCTGTATCATTTTTTTTTCAATACCACATGGTATTTGCCGGCACAGAGTTTAAAATAAATGTAAAATTATACAATAAACATGAAATATATAGTCATCCATTCTTGCAAGACATCTGTAACTGGGCATGTGATGTTTTCTAAACTCTGGAGAAACAGTCAATATGTAAGAATAGATAAAGCCTGACCCTCATACAACTTTCATTTTTTTTTTGTATGTGGAGGACTGGAGTGGGAGAGGCCAGATAGTAACAAAGAAACTAACGAACAAGATAGCAACAGATTATAATGAAGCCTATGGAGAAAATATGGGATGCCGAGATACCTCAGTGGTTGAGTTCTTGCCTTGCAATTGTGAGGTCTGGGGCTTGATTCCCGGCCTGGCCCGTGCAAACCCATATGCTGAACTGGGGCTACAACTGCCAGGATGGCTCAGTGGCAAACGCTCTTGCCTCCCATGCAGGAGGCCCCCAGTTTGGTACCCGCCCTCCATGGCCCCACATCCACCTGTGTGGAAAGAAATCCTGTCACAAGTAATGATGTACAACTACAGAGACAGCTCTGGGCCCTCCCCACTTCTCTCTCTCTCTTCTCTCAAAAACAATAAAAAAGAAAACAACAAGGTAATGTGATCACTGAGTAGAATATACATTAGAAAGACTTGCTGGGGAAGGGATCTCAGTAGAAGTGTCATTTCATCTGAGATCTGAAAGATGAAAAGGAGTTGGTGATGGAAGGGCAGCCTAGGCAGAGAGAAGAGCAAGTACAGAGGCCCAGGGCAGGAGCCAGGTTGACCTTTAGGGGAACAAAAAGGTCAGTGCGCCTGGAGGACAGTGAGTGAAAGACACGTAGGAGGTGAGGATGGAGGCCAGGTGGGATTTGATTTCAAAAGCAGTGGCAAGTCCTTGAAGCATTTTAGGAAGGATAGTATCTTATTAGACGTTAAAAAGGATGTCTAGTAAGGCTATCTGTTGCACGAAGACCACGTTATAAATGTAAGGGTACGAAAGAGGGAAACACATTAGGAGCCATTTCAGTGTCTCAGTATCCACCTGAGTGAGGATGGTGGATTGGACCAAAAAGGTGTCAGGAGTGATGGAGAGCGATGGATAGGTTTGAGATATATTTGATATATTTGGATGAGGGGTTGGCTATAAAAGATAAGGGAAATAAAATAAAGGAGATGATTTATTGATTTTGGCTGGAACAACTATTTGCTGAAAAACGGGATAATGGAAGTACATAAACTGAAAGATTATAAACAAGTAAAGAGGAAGAAAACTTTGAACAAGTCAGGGGATCATGTAGTTACTTTTTCTTTGGTTATATGTTTCTGTCTGTCATATTGAACAAAGATAATTATGCATTTTACAATGTTCTGTGTTAATGCCAGATGCAAGAATAGAACACATAACTTTTGAGTCAGTCAATTATATTTTATTGAGGGACTATTATGTTCTACACACTCTGATAAATCTGTCATCATATTAAATCACGCTCTCCACGCAGAAAAATCGACATGCCCCAAGTAATGAAAACATGATGTGATGAGTGCTGTCATGGAGGTATATGTATAGGACGGTTGGAACAAAGACAGCGAGAGGCAGTCAAGCCCGGAGGCAGGGCCAGAGCACCTGGAAACAGTCATCATTCTGCTGTTTCTAATGTAAGGGCTGAAGCTGATGGTATGACCACAGTGAGGGCAGGGGGCCCAGTGACCTTGTCCTGATACTGTGCTTAAAAAGGAGGCCAAGGGTGATTGTGGGGAGCCCAGGTTCTCATGGCACTGTCACTGCCTCGAAGACAACATCCGTGTTGGCCTTTCAAAATACGAGAGGAACTTTGCCATGTAGAAATGAGGAAAAAGGGGATGCTGGGATGGCTCAGTGGGTTGAGTGCTCATCTTGGTCTTGCAGCCCCAGGGTCCAAGGATCGAATCCCGGCCCTGGCCCATGAGGACTCATATGCTGGACTGGTGTGTGACCCCAGTTTGGTTCTCACCTTGTACATGGGAGGCCCCCGGTTCAGCTCCCGCCCTGGGAATGCTTCGCATGTGAGAAGCCACCGAGTGCCGTGTGCGGCCCCCGCCCACCTGTGGAATGAAACTATGTAGAAAACTAATGATGTGCAACTATGGAGACTGCTCTGGGCCCTCCCCTTCTCTCTGTGGGTACTCTACAAATGCTGGCTGCTGTAATCAGAACTCCTCAACAGGATTAACAAAACCAACAATGACAAACTAAGTAAATCATGTAACTTATGTTTCCAGTGACCATACAGCACCACCCTAGAAGCAAGAATAAAATCATCTTCAAACAAATTAGTCTCTCTGGATATACTGCCTTCTACCCCATGAAAACAGTACATTTCACGCATTCTTCCCACCTGGCTGGCTCAGGGCACCTGGAAGTAGCTCTTTTGCTCTGGACAAGTGGCCCTTTGTCCACTGACTGGTTGCCTGACCTCTGGCTCACTGTGGTCATAGCTCCTCTTGTGGCTGTCCCTGTAGCTGCTGCCGTCCATCCTCCTGATGTCTAGACCCTGCTGAAGCGGCCGCCCTCCCCAGTACAGGTAGAGCTGGGAGGGTCAGGCTCCTGACTTATTCCACCATTTCCATTCTGGGTTCAGCCTTGGATCCGAATGGAGTAATAACCTCTCCCTCACTGGCGGGACTCTACGTGACACAGGAGAATGTTTAGTGCTGCCGCAGGCTCTTAGTACGGAACCGTGAGCTCAGGTCACAGATATTGGAACATCTCCAGCTACTTTTCTGCATCTGATCCTTCCTAAAATGCAGACACGATTCTTTGGGAACTAATTTGGGAAGCACTGAGTGTGGAGGATCTCATAATGGTCTTCTTATAAATTAGGCTGTCTGATCTTGACTCTGTTGCTGCGATAGTTATTGGAAGCTACTCTGGACCTCTGCTTTACTTTTATTCTTAAAAGAAAAAAAAATCTCCTCTCTATGTCCAAAATTCCTCAGGAAAAAAACATGTTAACTCTGTTTCCCTGAGAAGGTTTGTTTAAATTTCTGTGGAGATCTGGCCTAGAATTGATTTGCTAGGCACCAACACTATATGAAAAGAGGATTCTTTTTCCATCTCCAATAACAAGTGTGAGAAGAAAAATTATCTATAAGAAAGCTCTATAATTACAGATATATGTAAACAAACAAACTATTTTGCATATAAGCCCAAATTTCAATTTTCTCGATATATCTGTTAATCTTATTTTAAAGATTAAGGGAACAACAGGAAAAAGGCAGGGTTTTAAGGATGATCAGGGAAAATTGCTTAGATAATAAAAGAAAGATAAAAGAACAAATGCATTGAAAGAAAAAGAAGTTTCTTGCATCTGATAAAAAGAAGCCATGCCCTCTGGCTTCTCTGCTTCTAGTTAATAATATTTTTTGCTCATAATTTAAATATTATCATCTTTCATATCAAATGCTAAGCAGTTACAGAATCTTAGTAATCTAGAAATTTGACAATCCAATTTTTAAAGGTTTGAAAGATAAGGTAAAAGTAGCTATTTGTTTGTTTGTTCAGTTTAATGACATCTAAGAGCTTTGGAAGTTATATATTGAATTAAAGTTCACAGATTACTATATTTGTTACCCTTCTATTGGCAGGTAACTTGGCACCACATGAGAATCCCTTAATAATTATTCTAGTTTACGGTTTCAAAAGACAATTTTTTTGTTAATTCAAATAATAAAATATGTAGAAATGAAAATGATAGGTAAAAAGGAATTTATTTTACAAAGACAATGTAAAAAGATGAAATGCCTCACCAAGTTTTGGGTTTTGGAATGGAACCTCAAGAAAGTACTCTTTTGTGTCCAGAGTGTCTTAGGGACTGCACATGGAATAAAGTGCTAAAAATTTGAGGGCACTGGTAAGAAAATATGGTTGATTTATCTATGTTCTGTAACTGTTTAGGATAGGAGTTAGGAATAATATATTAGATAAAAGCAAAGCCAGAAGGCAGGGCCTGGGGTATTCACTCAGTTCTGTTTCTTCTAAGGAACAACCATTGACCTTGGTATAACAACTGACCTCACAAAAGCCCACTGAGTCCCCATTATTGAAGCACAGACCACAGTTAGAACAGATTATAATACCTTTTATACTATTTCCTAGTGTCAATAAGCCAGGCCTATAGAGGACAGGTAGGTAACAAGCTAGAAACTTCTGGGTATAAGAAAATAAGGATTAATCTGCTTGTATTGCAACACAGCTAAACTCATACCCTGGTCTTAGGCAGGCATGTGCAACCTGCAGCCCAGGATGCTTTGAATGTGGCCCCACGTAAATTCTGAAAACATTGAGATTTCTTTTTGCAACTTTTTGTTTTAGCTCATCAGCTATCGTTAGTGTTAGTGTATTTTATGTGTGGCCTAAGACACTTCTTCTTCCAATGTGGCCCAGGGAAGACAAAAGGTTGGACACCACTTAGTGCATTAAACTCCATGAAGATAGAAAGCATTTCTGTTTTCTTTACTGTTGCATCTTTACCAACAAGTACATGCCCTGGCACTTAGTAGACACTCATTGAGAAGAGTAAGGTGATTGAATACAGGAGTTAATGCAGTCTGGGCTTTCCTCCTATCACTTCATGAAAGGCTCTCCCTTTTAGGTAGACAGAGACCCTTAGAATTGTAAAATTTAACACGATAATATCATCACATTGTACACCCTAAGCTTATACAACATTATGCATATATGTCAATTATAACTTAATAAAGCTCAAAAAATAACTGCAAAATCTAACGCTATATAGTCAGACCTTATTACTTGATTTTGTAAAAGGTAAAAATATATTTTACATTACAATTTTATTAGTTTTCTTTTCTTGACTGCCTGTTGCTATTTTCCTGCCAGTTTCCTTCTCACTTCTCCGGCTGCTCTCATTTCTCTATCTGCCCCTTATATGCTTTGTACCCAATGATGACGTCTTCTTCCCTCCTGATTACTCCTTTCTTTGGCTTACTGTATTTATTCCCATATCTTTTAAGTACTCTGTATTTACTAAGTCCTCTTAGGTTTGTGTTCTGCTCAGAGCTTCCAATTGAATACAAAAAAAAAAATTCTAAAAGAAAAATTACCTGATAGACATTTCCATGTGGCTGTTTCGCAGCTCTTATACTCCTTTTTTTACCCCCAAAGTCTCTTCCAACCATGAAACTCCTGTGTTCTTTTCAGAATCCACTGTTTCATATATTTATGGGGTCCTCATAAATTGATATTGGGTTAAGCAGTGTGAATAAAGGCTGGCCAAAATAGACACACTATTTTGACAGAGATAGATATTGAGCATATTCTTATCAAAATAAGTGTATAATTTTAGTGGTGCTATGAGCTCTGAAGCTATGTGTAGAGCTGACGGTGTCATGAGAAATGTACTGTGGTACTAGTATGTCTATTTAACTCATATTGAAGGCCAGAGGAAAGCCTTTCTGAGTAAGGAACATTTAGGCTGAGGGAGTGGGTATGAGAGAGTAGGGAGAGATTGTTCCGAGGACAAGGATTACTAGACGCAAGCCCCTGGGTTGGGCAGAAAGGGGGTGCGTTGTAAGGCCAGGAGCATTACCAAGGAGGAGGCTGTTGATAGTGACAGAAATTTTATAGGTCACACTCAGGAGTTTAGGCTTTATTCCAACTGCACTGTAAGTCATTAAAGAGTTTTCAGTAGAGAGGTAACCAATTTATGTCCAATAAAGATAACACTGCAATCAGCCCAGGCATGCAAATCAGCAGAGTGGGAGTCCTCCTGCACTCCTCTCTTTTGTGAGCTCTCACATCGGCCATATGGACCAACCTGCATTTCCCAGGGGTCAGGGTCCTTCTCTTCTCAGTGCCTTTGCACATGTGGAGCCACGATGCTGTAAGACCTCCCATTAGTTCTCCACTTGAGTAATTTATACCTGTTCTTGTGGGTCTGAACATCACCTGTGGAAGTCTTCTAAGACTCTCTGTCTCTTCTTGTCCTCATCTCTGTCATCTAGTGAACATTCCCACAATGATATGTGTGTGACTCACCTTAGTACTTATCATGCTGTATTGAAACTTAGTACTTGTCATATTGTATTGCTTTCCTTTCTATTCCTCAGGACTATAAGCATTTGGAGATCAAAGAATTCTCTTATTTCTGCATCAATACAGTAGTAATTGCTAGCTAAACAGATATTGAACGAAGGAGTGTATCAGTAAGTAAGACTTTCCTATTATTTTGGAAGTACTAGACATCTCTTTTTTTCTAGTAAAGGTTAATTATCTATATTTATTGAATATGCATATGGATATACATACATATATTTAATATACTTTGAAATTAACACAATTTGACACAGTTCGTACAATCAGAGAGAGCTGGGTTTATGCTTTGGCTTCTGTAATCACGTTAATTGTGGGAAGTCAGTTTATTTCTCTAGGCTTTTGTATCCTTATCTACAAAATGGAAATGATTAGTGCTAAGATAGTTTTATGGATTAAATAAACTAGCTGAATCAACATAGTGCCTGACTCATGGTAGGCTTTTAATAAATGATAATTCTTTTCCTTGTCTCTTTCCTTTCCTCCCCTTCAGCCTTTATTTACGTCTGCAACTGAACACTCATGAAAACACAGCCTTACTGTTTATGGCAATTGATAAGTTCTTTGGAGAAGGACTGTGCAAAGTGATAGAGGACTCCAGAACTTTGATAGTAGAACTCAGCAAGGAGCCCCAAATCATTGAGAGTAGGAAGTGCAGTCAAGGTGACTGGTATTCAGTCATTATTTTTGCATATCATAGTTTATATATCATAGAAAGTAGTTGATACTAGAATATTCAATGTGATTTACTTTTTTAACCATTCATGCTTTTCAACATTAAAAAAAATCAGGTCAAGACTTTTGTATTTAGTAAAGTCCAATTTATTAACTAAGTGATATATGTATGTATATAATCATATTACTGATAAAGGAAATAACATGTTAAAGGTGTTCACTTGGTTTTAAGCATATATACTCATGAGCATTTTATATGTATATATGAAAATAAAATTGTCTTAAGAAGCACTCTTTACCATTGTTAGTTAACTATCTTTTGTATTAGGGCCTGTTACTTATCTTATATTGCTTACAAATACAAAAAAATAAAATAAAATAAATAAAGTACATGTGATATAACTTGAAAAGATGATATAATGTTATACATTTAAAAAGTTAAATTTTTGATTAATTTTTTTAACTGTTGACTATACTCAGCAAACTGTCATACCTTGTACTTTATTCTCAAGAATAAAATTACACTGACATCTTTTAAAGTTTATGAAGATGTGCTCATTTAAAAGGCTGGGGCTGGCATTTTATGTTAAAATAGGTTCTCTTACTCTTGGGAATTGGACAGTTACTGGCTCCCAAATTACATTTTACAGTTATAATAGTCTTGAGAGATATCCATTTTAATGAAGAGAAAAACTCTCTAGAAACACACCAGATAATACCCAGAAATATTGGTTTAACCAAATATCTGGGTACCCCATGGCCTGGTCAAATTGACTTATAAAATTAACTATCAAGGTATAAGTCAGACAGAGATTTAAATATCAAACCAGAAACTTAAACATCAGAGCCGGGGCCCAGGGTCTAGGTTGGAGAAGTATCAAAAGTAACTTCCTATTGAAGCTGAAGGTCTGGTTTGGTCTCATAGAATAGGGGAGACTGAATAATAGAACTTATCCTACCTACTGGAGTAAGAGATGGGGTGGATACATCACAGTTAATGAAAGTTTCCAGGTGATTCTGACTTGTCAGTGTGAGGCTGACCTGGAAGGACTTGAGCACAGTTGATTTGACATTGACTTTCAGTATGACTCACATATACAAATTGAAATGTGTATTGAACACGCCCCTCTGAAAAATTTGAACCGAGACTGGGAGTCTCCCTGGGTGGGACAAGTCAGAGTATTATTTAGGTTTTGGAATGTTAGTGCTCTGTTCCATTCGGGACTCCTGTGCCAGGCAACCTACATGGTAGTGATGTTTTTACCTGCCGGGAAGCAACTTTACACTTGGACTTGGCAGGTAATGGGCAAAACTGGAGTAGCATGAGGAAGCATGCAGATTGAGTGAGGAGGCTAAAGAAAGGGATAGCAGTGCAGCTGGGTAAAGAAAGGCCCATATCAACTGTGACTGTCTGGAAAGCTGTGGAAGCAGAGAAGCTGTTGAGCCTGGAAAGCATTTGGGCAGCATTTTGGAAAGAAGAGTTACTTGAATAAAAACTGAAGTGGTAGGAAAAATATCACTGAACTGGGATCGAATGACGGTGAAATCTCAATTTGGAGCTGAGATCCTAAGGCAGTTTAAGGCTTTACAAAGAAAGGTATTATTTGAAGAGTGGGGATCTAGTAATGAGCCAGCTGACTTGGAAATGAATAGCCTCTTAAATACATGACTATTATGTCAGAATGCACCAAGTCGACATGAATGTCATTATAACTATCCATTCTTGTAAATAACTCTCAAACCTACAGTTTAAGATAAAAAATAAATTCTCTGCAGTAGAGTAAAGTTGTGCACTCACTCTGGCTAACTACAATTTGAATATTACTTCAGCAATACATTTCTTAATGTAGCTGTTTTCTATAATAGAAATGTAAAGTACATGTTTGTTCATACTATGTGAAATGTGTTCTAAACCTTCTGTAGTTATATGGAATGAATCTGTGGGTCAATGGTAACAATTACATCTCTATTTATTAAGGCATTCCTCCATCAAACTTTTCTTTGTAACCACTACCAAATTAGGTGCTGGTTATGGAGAAATAAAGGATAGTATATCCAGAAGGCTATTTCTAATAGAGGACCAGGCAAATACATGCTAAATATATTAGAAATATCATAGAGGAATGTCACAGATGCTTGTAAGGGAGCACCTAATCTAGACTAGGGAGAATGAAACAGTCCATCTTAGTAACTATTTATGGGGAGGCAACAACCTCTGTGTTGAGTTTTGAAGAACAAACAATTAAGAAAAGAATACAGAGAGAGTAACATGGACAAAGTCATGAAGACCTATACTGCATTTGACAAATTACAAATAATTTACTACAGAGTATAAGATATAGATGTTAGAAAGTTGAAAAAGAAAGGAGATGTAGGAGAAAATTAGATAGGCACCTAGTAATTAAGACATAAAAGAACCTATTGGGCATGCTTGTCCTGACAGCAATGATTGTCTGAAATAGTGGAAGGATGTTAACATCCAGATAACATACTTTCAGGTTTGTCTTCTAAAGATATTATTGTAACAGAAGAGTATAACATAATTAGAAATAGATTAGCCTGGGGGTGACATATATTGGAACCCAAGCAGAATATATGAACTTCTTAACTAAGGTATTGACAGTGAAAATAAAGAGAAAGAAGCACATTCTGAAGATATTAAGGAGACAAATTGAGAAGACTTGGCAAAAAATTGGATATAGTGGGTGAGAGGCATAAGGGTAAGGAATGACTCTCACATTTTCTGGTAGATACATTGGGTGTAATATGAGTCATTTAACGAGAAAGTTAACTAAGGATACCCGATGTGGAGGGGATAGAAAATGAGGTTTAATTTTGAATATATTTGTCCAACTGGGAACGTTCAGTTGGGATTTGGGCAGATCAGTTGGTGCTCAGGAGAGGTTGGCATGGCACATTGTATTTGGTAGCCATCAGCAATTGAAATAATCAGAAAGGATGAAGTAAGTCAGCATCATGGAATGAAATGTAGCCCTACAAAATTTTACATTAAAACCGTAACCTTCAATGTGACTGACTATATTTGGTGATAGGTCCTTTAAGGAGATAATTAGCTTAAATATGTCATTAAGATGGGGCCCTAATCCAGTAAGACTATTGTCCATATAGGAAGAGAAAGAGACATCAAGTGTGCACGCACAGAGGAAAAGCCATGTGAGGTCACAGTGAGAAGGTCGTCTACAAGCCAGGAAGAAAGGCCTCAGCACAAACCGGTGATGCCTGCACCTTGACCTTGGACTTTAGCCTCTAGACCTGTGAGGAACTCAATTCCTGGTGATTAAGCCACCCAGTCGGTGGCACACTATTATATTAACAGCCTGAGCAGACTAATAGTCAGAAAAGTTTATAAGGTTAGAAGAAAAGTCAACTAAAGACAGAACTCTGGGAAATTAACCTCATTTAAAGAAGAGGGGGTACATTTATGAAAGAGCAATCATGTGAAAAGAGGAAGAATGGAGGAAGACACTAAAGATACAAAGCAAAGAGATGATAACTGGAAATTGAGGACCCTGAGGGAACTGAGAGATTGGATTTAAGAGGACAGGGGGTTGATATAAAAAAGTGGTTGTAGAGTTAGATAAATTATAGAGACAAGAAGTTAACAAACTCTACACAGGCATTAAGTTTGTTTCCTTAACTAGGCATTGGGAGGAAGAAGGTGGAGTAGAAAACTTGAAGAAATTGTTAAAGAGTTAATGTATTTATTGTGGGCTTCTTTGAAAGATAAGGTAATAGGGGCTGGATTGAACCTTCTGCTTAAAAATATTTTAAGGGTGGACAAAATATAAGAGATGGTTTTTAGACACTGGACATCTGGTAAGAAAGAACAGTACTCTCTTCCCTGACAGAGGGTGAAATATGAGACACCCTCTGTGATCATCCCAGCTAGCTGCCCAGAGAATTTTCACTCATAATGCAAGAAAGAGGAACCATATGGAGCTTAACAAAGTCTTTGAGTTGAGAACACAGACCTGGGACTTCAGGAAGGTCAAAGTAATTAGGGTTTGTGGAACAGAGTGTTGGAGGAAGGGCTGAGGGAGAAGAGAGAGAGAGAGAGAGAGAGAGAGAGAGAGAGAGAGAGAGAGAGAGAGAGAGAGAGATGTGAAGCTGCTCTGGAGATATTCAGTTTTTTTAATTCTTCAACTGACTACTGAGTATTACGTGCATGTGAAGGAACTATCCAAGGCTGAGGAAAGAACCACTGAAAAGTAACAGGAAATAATTACTGTAATTCACCCAGGATTAAAAAATTGCCTCTTCCCATTAGGCTTAGTGGAAAAACTTGTAAGTGATAGAGCATCAAGCAATACTCAAAAGGGTATTGCTAGAGTGTAATAGTATAAATGCTTCTCTGGTCTTGCCTACAAAATAAAGCTTCAAGAGAATCACATTGTTTCCAATTAATTTGAGTATGGCTCAGAAAAAGCACTTATGACTACTTATAGGAATACAAAAATATCTAGCATCCAGCGTTATCTTTAGGAAAACAAAATATCCTTACACAGCAAGATAAAATTTACATTATCTGGAATCCAAAAAAAATGTTCAGGATTTCAGAGAGGCAGGGAAATATGACACATCATGAAGAGAAAAGTCAACTAACAGAAGTAGACCCAGAAATGACATAAATGATAGATTCATTAGACAAAGACATAAAAAGTTATTATAACTGAATTGTATAACAGTTATATATAATATAACCATTATATAACATACTCTATATGTTCAGGAATATAAAGGAAAGGTTAAACATGGCAAGTGGAGACATGAAAAATCTATAAAGAGATTCAACTTAAATTTCTAGAGATAAAAATTACTCTCTGAAATTAAAAAAAAAAAGCATACTGGGATGTTATAAATAGCAGGTTAGAAATTGTGGAAGAAGAGAGTAATGAACTTCAAGACAAAGTAAAATAAACTACCCATGAGGATACACAGAAAGAAAAATGTCTGAATGGTAAATTATTAGTGATTATATGGAACAATGTAAAGCAATTTAATATATGTGAAACTTGAATTCCTGAAGTAAGGGCCAGGAAAACATTTGTAAAAATAGTGGCTAAAATTTTTCAAAATTTGAGGAAAAATATAAACTTGAGCACTAGACACTTGGAGAAAACTTCATCAAAGCACATTATGATAAAATTCCTAGTGTGAAAGAAAAAAACATTAAGGACTCAATGAAAAAGAACATATTAGGTATAGAAGAACAATGATAAGAATGAGAACAGATTTCTTAATGAAAACAATAAAGCAGAGCATTCCACTGCAAATCAAGGGAGCAGCATCTTTCAAGGAAATATCTTTCAGTAGTATGATGGAATAAAACCATTTTCAGACAAAGGCTAGCAGAATTCATAACCAGCAGGCCTAATGATTCCAAATGCAGATCTGGATTTACACAAAGGAATAAAAAGCATGACAAACAGTAAATATGAGTTAATATCTATCTTATTTTAAAAATCTCTTCAAAAGATAATTGACTACTAAAATCAAAAGTTAAAATAGTGTGAAACTTATAACATATTTAGAACTATAAAATTTTAATCAATAGCACAGTGGTTGTGAGAGCAAAATGCAAGAATATTGTTGCAAGATTCTTCTACTAGGACACGGTGATAAATTTTTCCTACACTTAAATAAAAAATGAATGGGAAAAGATATTTTAATGAAATAAAAAATATATCTACCTCGTTTATTTTCAAAGCTACATAATTATTTTTCTACAAAATCACCACACACTTCAATATACTTCTGCCAATGCTGCACTAGCTTTTTATTTTTTTTTAATTATTTTTGACGAGAGAGAGAGAGAGAGAGAGAGAGAGAGAGAGAGAGAGAGAGGCAGAGAGACAGAGAGACAAAGAGAAAGGGGAGGGCCCAGAGCAGTCTCCATAGTTGCACATCATCGGTTTTTCCACATAGTTTCATTCCACAGGTGGGCGAGGGCCCGCATGGGGCAGGAACTGGGCTGGGGTCTTCACCTCGGTGAGAACTGAACTGGGGGAACTCCCCAGTTCAGCCTATGGGTTGACACTGGCTGGGGCCCAGATTCCAACCTCGGTCCCTGGGGCTGCAAAATAATTGCTTAACCTGCTGAGCCATCCCGGCTCCCCCAGCACTAGTTTTTGAAATCAGTCCTTAGAAAAAAAATTGGTGTTTTGATTTTGAATCTGTTTCCTCACTGCAGAGTTCACCTCTTGGTCATAGATGAAGTGCTGGCCCTTCACCTGTTCCTTTAGTTTTGGGAGCAGGTGCAAATCACTAGGAGCCAATCTGGACTACATGGTGGATGGGACAGCACTGACAAATCCAGACATTGAATTGCATCTCTTGTTACCCCTGTGTGAGGCCTGGCGTGGTTGTGTTGAAGAAATGATTCATTTTTTATTCCAATCTGTTTGATTCTTCTTTTTAATGCAGTAAGGGTTTCAATATAATTGTTGTTCCTTTTTTAAGAAAGTCTGCAAAAACAACACATTCAGAATTCCAAAAATCAGTCAACATGACCTTCCCAGCAGAAGCTTGAGTTTTGAATTCTTTTTGACTGAGGGGATCCCTTATGGCGTATTGCATGGACTGCCTTTTGTTCTCAGGGCCATAGCCATGGACCCAAGTTTCGTCCCCTGTGATGAACTTCTTTAAGAAGTCCTCACCTTCTTTCAAAAATTAAAAAAAAAAAAGATGGAAGAACTGTTTCTGGTGTTAGGAATTCAATAACAGCTCGCTGCTTGAACTGAATGTCTGAACACTCTACCATTTCGATGTGCACTGGATGAAAAATGTAAGCATCTGTGTGTGCAAGGTCAAGGATGATGGCAGGAGATACCACGTGACCACACAGAACCAATTACATCCTGATGTGTCTAATGTAACAAAACATATTACAGTGGGGGCAAAATTTATCAGCCCACTCTGCTATATAGAAAGTTCTATAATATTAAATGAAGGTAGATTATGATTAGTTAAGAATGTGTGCTATAAACCAAAAGCAATTTCTACATACACATGCACGCACACACATGCACACACACACTGAGTTATAGCTAATGAACCAAAAAGGGAATAAAGTATAATCAGAAAAATACTACATTATTCCAAAATAATGCAGAAAAAGTGGGGGAAATAAACAAACCAGATGAGACATAAAAAGCCTACGGCAAGATGGTAGGTTTGAACAGGCCTACATCAAAAGTCACATTAAAGGCATATTATTTAAGAACCTGCAACTAAAAAGCAGAGATTCTCAGACTGAATAAAAAAAGAAAGGCCTAACTATATGCTTACCGGTATATGCTGTCTACAAGAAGCCCACTTTAAATATATAGACATAAATAAGTGAAAAATAAAAAGATGGATAAAGATATACTATGTTAATACTAATAAAAAAAAAAGCTGGTAGAAATTTAAAATGAAACAACTACTTTGGAAAAACAGTTTGACAGTTTCTTAAAAATCTAAATATACACTTACCATATGATCCAGACATTCCACTCCTAGGTATTTATGCAAGAGAATGCAAACATATGTCTATACAAAGACTTGTGCATGCATATTCATAGCAGCTATATTTGCAATAGGGGAAAACTTGAAAAGATTCAAATGTCCATCAATAAATTAAGAGACAAATTGTGAATGAAGTACTCAATATTCAAAATAAAATACTTCTCAACAATGCAAAGGAATGAGCCTTGATACATGAACAGCATAATTCAATCTTATAGCAATTACACTGAGTGAAAGAAACCAGACATATTTTTGATAGCATGGTACAGTCAGATGGTTGCTGGATTTGACATGGTGGTCACTTCTTTAGGTATATGGATGTCGCATAACTATGGTGTACACCTGAAACTAGTCAGTGTTGAATTGTATGTTAGCTAGAGTTTAATGAAAATCTTAAAAAAATAAAAAAGACAAACATAAAAGTGTACATATTGTATGAGTCTCTTATATAAAAGTTGAAAATATAAACTATAATGAAGCAAAGCAGGTTGGTAGTTATTTAGGGTTGAAGTGCGTAGGAGAGAGGGTGTGCCAAGGGGCATAAAGAAAACCTTTGGGCATGCTGGTTATGTCCATTATACTGATTATGTGAATGGTTTCACATGTGTTTATGTCAAAAGTTATGAAATTTAATACCTTAAATGTGTATAATTTAAATGGTCAAGAAAGCTGATTAAAGGGAAGCTGGGATGGTTCAGGGTGTTAAGCGCTCACTTTGCAGCCCCAGGGACTAAGGATTGAATCCCAGCTGTGGCCCATGTGGACTCACACTCTGAATTGGGGTGAGCTTCCCATGGGAGAAGCCCCCAGCCCAGTTCCCGCCCTGTGTGGCTCCTGTCCACCTGTGTGAAATAAAACCATGTTGAAAATTGATGACGCACAACTATGGAGACTGTTCTGGATCTTCCGCTCTTCTCTCTGTCAAAAACAATAAAATAAAAATCTTTAAAAACAAAAGAAAGGAAAGCTGATTAAGCAAATGGAACTATTTATTACCAGAAAAGATTGAGAACCCAACTATGGTTGAAGACTATAAAGTTATTTGTGCACAAATTTATACAGCTGCATAATTTTCTTTTCTTTTTTTTAGTGTTAGAAGTTGAGTTATAGGAACAGAGAATGTGAAATCTTCAAGGGACTAGGTTAGTTGTTGTCCAAGGAATTACAACTACTAATGGGTGAAAGGATTTAAGTTTCTTAGGATGAAGTCAGTATTATGAGGTATATTCACTAATGCACAATGACTGAAGAAATAACTCACTAAATGTGACTATGAAAGAGTTAATGTACTACATCAAGTGTCAAATTTTCTCCCAGTACTTAGGCACTCGAGAGAATCTGACTTAATGTATTTTCAACTATCTTGATAACATATTGTATTTAATAAATGTTTTCCAATATAATATTTGCTCTACCAGCTCATTTCATATCTTCCTTGTACTTTTTAATGAACTGGCTATAGATGAGCTGAAAAGCACTGAATAACAATGGACAGAGAATTGTATATTTAGTTTCTTCCTTGACCTACAGCATTAGAACATAAGCTTTCGAACGATGATTACAAAAAAGAAAATCCATTTAATTGTTCTTAGTTCTGCTGTTTGTGTTGTTCATGTGTACAGCGCCTTGCAACCCTAGTATATAGTGTTCTGCAAGGGTGGATTTGCTGTGGGATCTGCCTGCTCCTAGCAATACTATAATTGACTATAACTCAAAAATACCAGATGGCTGACTGTCATCAAACAATAATATAATAGAGAAAGCTTAATCCTGATTTTTGAATGTGCTGTTAAGCTTTCACGTACTTATTTTAGGCTAAGCTCGGGTGATCAATTTATGGTATCAGCGGCATATAAAAATAGACTATTGGGATATTTGAACTGTGGGTCTAGATTTGTCACTAGTTACTGTTGTGAGAATCTCAGAAGATGACCTCAGCTCCTTCTTGTAACATGTTCACATCTATGTGCATAACTAAAAATAAGTACGTGTAACTCAATGGTGCATTTAGAATGGCAGCAAAAGCTCTCCTTGCTTCCATGAACGAGGCGGTGTCAGATTCCCTTTCTTTGTCCTACTCATACCTCCTTCATAGCATTAGTGCCCTTATTGAAATCATTCATTTACCTTTGTCCCTTGTATGAGTTCTTTGAGAACAGGAACTGTGTTTTTCATCTTTCTGTTCCCAGCAACAAGGCACAATGCATTTGTTCAATTAATGAATAAATTAGGTTGAAATCACGGAATCCAGCAATTATAATTATCCTCAAGGTCTTCAGTATTAACTGGTATGGTTAGCAATAGGTCTAAAAAATGTTTTTAAAATGCAGTTTTGTCTGCACAACAGAGTCCAGTTTATTTAAATTTTTTTTCGAAGATTGCTAAGCATCTGACTGCCCAGCTCCATGAGCTAAGGGAAGATTGATAACTGGGTTTCCTTTATCATCCACATTCCAAACAGAACTAAATAGTGCACAGTCATAGAGATGTCATTTATTTAATGTGGCCCAGAATGTAATGTATTCTCTCAAAAATAAACGAAGGCTTTTGCAATTGAAAGTTGTTCTTAGATGAGGAGTGAGGAGTGTGTGGCATCAGGAATACCTACATTACCAGCCCTTGGCTTTCCTTGAAGTCTGCTGAAGGCCGGGTGCTTGTCTGTCTGGTTCCGTGGAAACATCGTGGCCCATCACCTATCTTCTTGCCAAAATCCTGTACAAAAACAGAACAAAACCTGTTTTCCTTTCATTGCATTTACATGGCAAATAATGCCCCCAGGATTAATATAGGTATCTGCCTTTTCAGTACCTACCTCTAAGCTGCTTTATGCCTCTGGAGAAAATAAATTGGATAGAGTAATCCACAAATTAATGGTCTCTACTTCACCCCATGCCTCCAATTCTACTCCTGTCTTTCTCTAGTCAGGTCTTTTTATTTTTTAAATTCAAGAATTCTTTCTTTGTTTTTTAAAGATTTATTTATTGTTTTTAACAGAGAGAGAGAGGTAGAGAGAGAGAGATAGATGCAGAGTCAGAGACTGAGAGAAGGGGGAGGGCCCAGAACAGTCTCTATAGTTGCACATCATTGGTTTTTCCACATAGTTTCATTCCATAGGTGGGCACGGGGCTGCACAGGGCAGGAACTGGGCCAGGGTCTTCACCCCGGTGAGAACTGAACTGGGGGCACTCCCCAGTTCAGCATATGGGTCCACACCGGCCGGGGCCGGGATTCGATCCTCAGTCCCCGGGGCTGCAAAGTGAGCGCTTAACCCACTGAGCCATCCCGGCTTCCCAAGAATTCTTTTTTATTAATTAATTAGTTAATTTAATTTTATTGTTTGAGAGAGGGTGAGAGAGAGAGAGAGAGAGAGAGAGAGAGAGAGAGAGAGAGAGAGAGAGAGAAGGGGGGAAGTCCCAGAGCAGTCTTCATAGTTGTACATCATTAGTTGTGACATGGTTCCATTCCACACAGGTGGAAATGGGGCCTCGCAAGGCAGGAACCAAATGGTGGGCCTCCCACATGGAAAGCGAGAACCTTCCCCATCATCCCGGTGGTTACCAGTTGTGCCACAGTTCAGCATATGGGTTTGCACGGGCCAGGGCGGGGAATCGAACCCTAGACCTTGTGATTGTGTGGCAACTGCTCAACTGCTGAGCTACCCTGCCATCCCTTCTCCAGTCAGTTCTTAAATTTGTTGCTCACAAATGTTATTTCAAGCTCCTGAGTCATTGTAAAATTTTGACTCCACTAAATCCTATTTTCTCTCTTCCGTGCCATCCTTCATGTCAGCAGATGGTCCATTGGGCAGAAATTCCATCATCTCTCCCTGTTCCCCCTCCTGTTACTATATGAAATCTTTCCTCTTTTCCTAGACCCATTATTGTGTTGTTTTCTGCCGAAACACGAGATCTTTGTACTATTGACCATGTTTTCCTCCCATCTTTCTTCTCCACTAGCTCGTTCCTATCGGCATTTAAACAGGCTCCCATGTCTCGCATTAAAAAACCCTCACAATCCCTCTCATGTACGATGTCCACCTTGTAGCTAAACATCTTACATATGTTACATACTTCTGTTGCTTTTTATATCTTTATCTTCCTTTCACTCCTTATTATGCTGAATGGGTTTTCAGCTTAACTAACTCTGCTACTGAAACTCCTTTAGAAAAGTCAAACAAGCCTTCTTTATAGAAAAATGCCATGGATAGCTTTCAGGAGTTAGTTTATTGATTAGCTGGTGATATTTGAAGTTGTGGATCATTTCTTAATTCATCAAAAAATGTGTCCTGGATTCTTTGGATAGTTTTCTTTCCTGATGTTCCCCTGATATCTTTAGATTCTTCCTCTCAGACTGGTTTGCAGCCAACTCTTTCTCTGCTTTTCCCTGTAGTGTTGGTTTTCCTAGAAGATCAGCCCAAGGTTCTGTCTGTGCTGTGGTTACATGTTCCCCAGACGATTTCATTTACTTCTTGGCCTTAAATTACCATCTATTTGATTCTAACTCTCAAATCTATACCTCAGATCCATCTTCTACACTTCTCTTGGTACCCAATTATCTTTTGCAGACCTTCACTTCAGTTTCACATATGAGCGTCACACACTACCTGTCTTCGACTAAGCTGCTAGTCTGTCCTCTCAGTGTGCTGTCATCCTGTGAGTTATAGCAGTGAGTGGCGGCTCCCAGTTCTCCAACCCTGAGTGTCTTAGACATCTCTTTCTATTCCCATGTACATATTGTGTTGCCCACCCAATGCTGTGAGTATTGTCTCTAACGCTCACTAAATCCTTCAAATGATCTCCAGGTACATGGTTCTTTCCCTACTTCAATCATCACTCTCTCACTGAGAATACTAATTAATTCAACTGGTTTCCCCACCTCCTGGATGGTTTGCTTTAATCTCCTCTGTACACTGCAGCCAGAATGATCTTTCTCAAAGATCTGACCGTGTAATACACTTAAAACTCTTCAGTGACTTCACATTACCTCTAGCACAAGCTCCTTAGTGCAGCTTATGAGTCCTTCATGATTTCTCCCCTACTTATCAAGCCAATCTTGTCTCTCACCAATCCGAGCTCTCTCTCTCTCTCTCAGCACTCTTCTTTTAGCATTACTTCCAAATCTCTAACATGCCAGGCTCCCTCTCAATTCTGGGATTTCACATAAACTGTTTTCTGTGCCTGGGCTATTCTCACCAATCCCTCCAGCTGAGCTCTTAGTTTTCAGGTCCGGCTTTATCTACCAGAAGTCTTTTCTAATAATTTGAGTCTGGTGTAAGTGGTACTCCTATACCATCATCTCTTATAGCATCTGCCAGAACTTACCTATATTTCCTCTACAGTGTAAGCTTTCTAAGGGGTGAGCCATGTCTGGGTTTTTTGTTTTTTTTTAAAGATTTATTTTATTGTTTTTGACAGAGAGAGATAGAGAGAGACAGAAAGAAGGGGGAGGGCCCAGAGCAATCTCCGTAGTTGCAGGTTGTTAGGTTTCTACATAGTTTCATTCCACAGGTAGGCAGGGTCTATGAAGGGCAGGAACTGGCCAGGGGCCTCCCACATGGGAAGCTCACCTCCTGAGAACCGAACTAGGGGTACACCCCAGTTTATCATATGGGTCCTCATGGGCTGAGGCTGGGACCAGGACTTGATCCTTGAACCCTGGGGCTGTAAGACAAGTGTTCAACCCACTGAGCCATCCCATCATGCCCCCATGTTCATTTTAATAGCTATATTTATAGCAGCTGAGATATTGTGGTGCTTAATGAAAGTGAAATGAGAGAGTGAATGTGTGAATAAATAAATTAAAAATATTTTTTCATTTATATTGCCTAGTTTTATTCATTCCTGTATTATGAAATTTATGTGTCAACTTAGGGGTCTTATTTCTGGAAGATCGACATAAAATTGGCTGCATTTCTGTGATTCTAGAAGTTCAAAGCTCACCTTGGAATTTTGTCACATTTTTGGTAGGATTTTGCTCTCATAATTACTCAATCTTTTGCTCTTGTGACTCTTACTCCTTTTCTGTGTCAAGTGAACCCTGATACAAAATTTTGGTCCTCTCACCATTTTCAAAGAGCCTAGGCAGATAATAATTGTGAGTGTAGAAAATTTTCCTAAAACAAGGGGCGCGAGGGCAGGTATGGAAGACATGGAGGGTTCTGTATTCCAGCAGTGTGAAAAGCTTCACAGGAAACCTACTGGAGCCAGGGTCCACTTCAGTGACTCCTGTCCCCACCTTTAAGTGCTCCTGTTCTCTATTTACTTTTTAACTCTCTTGCAAACCCTCCCCTCCTTTTTTTTTAAATCTTGTGCAAAAAATTTAGCTATTTTCCAAACTTCATGCCTTGGCTCTTACTCTCTGACCCATGCCTTCTGCTTTCACTGTTTACCTCAAATAGCTTATTGACAAATCTTACCAATCAAAGGCATTTTCTTCTTTTTTTAAAGATTTAGTTTATTGTATGAAAGGAAATGAGAGAGAGAGAGAGAGAGAGAGAGAGAGAGAGAGAGAGAGAGAGAGAGAGAAGGGGGAGACCCTGGCACAGTTTCCATAGTTGTACATCGTTAGTTGTGACATGGTTTCATTCCACACAAGTGGATGTGGGGCTGCACAGGGCAGAAACCCAACTGGGGGCCTCCCACACGGGAGGCAAGAACCTTTGAGGCTGAGCCATCCCAGTGGTTCCCAGTTGTGCTGCATTTCAACATATGGGTTTGCAGGGGCCTGGGGCTGGGAACTGAACCCCGGACCTCATGATTGCAAGGCAAGCGTTCAACCTGCTGAGTTATCCTGGAATCTCTAGGCAGTTTCTTTCTTAAAACGATGGATTTATAATCTCATTAGGAATCATTTATTCATTTCTTTATTCAGTAAATACGTTTGAGGTGTGTGATGTGAACCCAAAAGTTAAGAGGCTGGAGTCCTTGTTTTTGGAAAACTGGTGAGAGACATAGAAGCACCAAGATGAGGTGTGTTTACAGTGCTGAGAGCTCAGAGAGAGGATTGTAGTCTGATGTCAGATCGAGGGAGTCTGAGGAATGACGGAAGTAGAGAAAGGAGGTAGTGGTATGCTTAAACTTCTTTTTCAAAAATGTTAGTTGAAAATGACAGGAATACTTATGGGGGTACTTGAATGAGAAGAGGACTCTGGATAATATCAGCTTATTCATTTTTATAGTCAGCTCAGAGATTTTCTGAAGAGGCAGGTGGATCACTAAGGACGCTGGAGTTTAATATGCTTTTTTTTCTGGAGTTGGCTTTTAGAGAGTAAAGATTGTGGTACAACAGAAATTCTAGCTGTCTAGATACGTAGGCTGTGAATCTCCCTCCCCCACTAACAGAAGGCTACCTTAAGCAAGCTGTACAACTTCTGTGACTATTTCTTTACGGTACTTTTTAAAAATGAGGGAAAAAGCACTTACTCTTCATTGCAAGTTATGACGAGGATCAAGACAACGTATGGGTATGTTATTTTTAAAAATATTAAAAGCGCATGAACATAAGCTGCTCATCCACTGGCTTTGCTTGGATAAAAACTTAATGTGCAGATATTCAAAGCTGTAGGATTTATGGACAAAAAGTTCCAAGTTAAAAAAACAAAAAACTCCATGAATATGAGTATAGTGAATCATAAAGTAGATAAATAAATATAACATCTTTTCTAGCCAAGTTCATTTTATTTTGTATTTGCCTGCACTTGGCAACATTTCTAAATTGATGATGTAACACAAAGATGAGCAACAGTAAAGGCTGACTCCGATTTTTCCCAACCTGAGCAGATAGAAGATGATGAGTCCATGCTTCTTAATACTGATGGTGGTTCCAAGTTTTTTGTCCATTTAATCTTTCTGCTGGGAAAGCCCCCCTTTTATCTGTGCTTAATAACAAAAGAATCCTTTCAAATTGTGAGTCAATTTACAAAACAGCACACTAGAACATCTCTGAAGGCCCCACAAGAACAAAAGGAAAACCAAAATCTCTAAAAGGATTCTAAGCCATTAGCTGGCTCTGGGCTAAAATTGTTTCAGAAAATATTGCCAGAGGTACAATGTAACTTTAAATCAGAAAAGGGTATAAGATAAGAAAGTGAAAAAAACCAAAAAACAAAAAAACCCCTAAAACCCCCCAAAACTCCCAAACCTCTGATTGATTAATTCTCAAAGAAATATTTTAGAATACATTGGGCTTAGAAATTATTTGTGATAAGATTCCTTTTCTTGAATACAGAATGAACTATTATTTTCAATTTAACCTTTTGTGTAATAAAAAAAAGAGCAATGTACAAAGAAGACATTTAAGTCATTGTCTCCCATCCTTTTAAAATCAAAAACTTTTAACAAAGTAGCTTTAGTGAGCTTAACAGTAGTGAGTAGAATTTAAATATTATTATTTCTTTAATTAAATATTTTATAAAGGTCTTGTTATACTTACAAACATAATTTGAGAAACAAGCTTGCTTAAACTGTGTTTTATTTAGTATGTTTCCTTGTGTGTGAATTAAAATTCATTTTCTTTATTTAAGGAGTCAAAGTTTAAAATATAGTGGTTCAATTCTAGGGCAAAGGTAGGTAAAACTAACCATGAACTTGATTCAGTCCTTTATTCAGTATTAATCTTAAAAATGGACTTCGAGACTACTCTTCTATTTTAATTCAAAATGACCCAAGGAGTCTACATATAAACTATACTTTTGCTTCCAGATACCTGAAAAGCAAATATTTAACAGAATTTATAACTGTTACAAAATAAAGCAGTAACATTTACTTTTACGTCTTCAGGATTTGATAAAGTGTTTATTTGGCTGACTAATTTTATGTAATAATATGAATATTATGTAAAACTTTCATTTGCTCAAATGAAATTTTAGTTACTGATATCATGTAAATAGGAATAGAAATGTGAACTAATGTATTATTTTGATGTTGTTGAACAATAACTAATCGTTTGTTAGGCCAACCTCACTTAAGATTAGTGCAATTATGAAATTATTAAGTTTTATGAAAGTGGCTTTGGTCATTTGGTCTAGGTTTGACTCAACTAAAAGTAAATGGACGTATTTATAAAAGTTTCTGTCTTCCACGAGAATATCCTTCAAAAAAATAAAACTTTTACAATTAAGTGCTTAATTCTTTAGAAAAGAGAGAATACATTCAAATAAGAATTATACACCAACCTATAGCAATAAGTATTTTCATATAAACACAATATTCTCAAGAGGGTATGAAAGGGAAGATGTCTTAAAAATTATGGTGATTTAATTTTATTTTGCCCTAGAATGACATTCTCTTGAGTATTTGTGAAAATGAAGATGAATATGCAGGGATACATTCGGTTGATTTTGTGCCAGATGGCCAGTTGCAGAGGCTGAACTAAGCTGAACTGATTGATTTGTTTTTGCCATATTGCATGCTGGCATTTACCACCATTCACATCATTCAAGTAGTAACATATTTGGTAGGTTTTGTGTTTTTTTTTTGAAAATTATTTCTTAAAATCTTTTGTGGGATGACCTTTGCTTTAAAATATGTTTTTTTTCATTGTTATATCAAATAGTTACTTCTACTAAACAGTATCTTAAATTTAACTTCCATAGGAAGAAATGTATGCTTTCAATGCACTATATTGCACTCATAAGATACATTATTCATATTGTGTAACAAATATTTAAAGAAAATAATAATCACTTGTTTAAATTTTGGGGGAAAATCCATAGTGATGAATAATTATGGTTCAAATTAATTAAGTCCATAATAACTTTAGGAAAATAGAGGACACAGTTTCTACCTTTAAGGTGCTTGCATACCAAAAGGGAGAAGTGGACAAGTACCAGATTTATTTTAATATGGACATAATGAGTAATACTTATGTACCCATATTACACATACGAGTGTAATATTAACATTAATCCATCATCTGTGTATTGCATTGAGAGCTCACCACTCAGAGTCAGTTCTCCTTCCATCACCATATAGTTGACCCCTTTACCTTCTTCTGTCTCCCTCTACCCTCTTACCCTCTGGAAACCACTAAACTGATGTATGTGTCTATAATTTCCTGTTTGTTTGTCCTTTTGCTTGTTGCTTCAGTTTTATATCTCACATATGAGTGAAGTCATATGGTTCTCAACTTTTTTTTTTGTCTTGCTTATTTTGCTTAGCATGATAATCTTAAGATCCATCCATGTTGTTGGAAATGGCAGTATTCCATCTTGTCTTATGTCTGAGTAGTAGTCCATTGCATATATGTACCACATCTTCTTTGTCTGGTCATCTATCAAAGGTTTTTACATGGGTCACCATACAATGAGACGAGTGGCTGAAGAACTGAACATTTAGCAGGGTCTTTTAATCTTTTTCAAGAGTAAGGTATTCTTGAAACTAACCCAAGGCAAATATTTTTTTTAAATGAGGGGGAAAAAAAAAGAACAATCAATCATAACCCTACTAAATTACAATTAAAAAAACTCTAATAACAATGAAGAATTTTGAATATTTTATTGGCAGAAAATTTCACAATATTAGGGAAAATATAATTTTAATAACATCTTTCAAAGGAAAAAAAAACCCCACCAGATTCTCTCTGGGCACAGATATCAAGGTTTGAAATTTTAATTATTTCTCTTCCACAGAAATTTTTGAGCAAATCATTGGAAAATGAAAGGGATTTTCTTGAGGTACATAAGGCCAAATTCTAATCCATTTTAGTTCTCATTTATATGTTTATCAAGATTGTGTAATATCTTCTGTGGATGAGGAGTGGGAGAAAAATTTAATAAGGGCACAGATTTTTATTGTGAAAAGAGGGCTAAAAATGGCATTCCCTAGAAATGAAATTTGGCCTTATTAAGCAAGTTGAGAGAGAAAAACTTGTCTAATTATTCTGGGAAATTAGTTTTTTAAAATCTTCTGAAACTTGAGACTGACTGAATATATAAATTTCCACTCTGCCAAAAATTCCCATGACATCCGCGTTACCTTTAGTGATTTGGTGAGTCAAGCAGAGTAGTGAGGATGGCAGACTGTGGGATTGAAAGAGATTAAAGCGGTGAACCTACAGTACTTCATTGACCTCGGTCCCCACATTAACCTGATCTGATCCTGTAATTATTAGGAACAGAATAGGGCTTACAGTTCTCCTTAATAACACCCCATGCTTTTCTATTCTATAAAGAGATTTTCTGTTCATGTTCTTTACTCCGTTTTAGATTTACAGATTCGTAGAAAGAAAGACTGTGTGTGGCTTTGCTGACACACTAGGAGAGAAAGATACCTAAATGTTCATGGGCAGTAGTGTCATAGTTCAGCACGTCCACATTTTTGTTTTAAACTGAAGTTCTTTGAAAGTTTTGTCTCATATGTCCAATTATCCAAATTTTCTTCTGCTTTTTAGGAGTAATAAAAATTGAGTTACAAATGTTGGCTAATTACGAAGGAAGACTTGGTTTTTAACTTAGAGGATAGTTAAAATGCTCTAATTTCACAGCCTTTCTCTGATTTTAATTTTTAGAGTACATATATTTATAATTCTGTTAAAAACCATTACCTCTTTTAACCTATTCAGAATGATATATAGTCATAAAGATTATGTATATGAGTGATACACAATGGTATAATTAATAATCAGTATTTTCTTTCAATTTAGAAAAACAGCTGCAGCTAGCTGATAACATACATTATGAGAATAAAGTAATACCTGACTATTAATAATTATGATTGGGGGTAATCAAAAATAGTAAAATAATCATTTTACTCTTAAAAATAGATTATAGTCTACAGTAGTTGACTGAGTTCAGAATTAAAAGAAATAGTGGTCAATATTAGGAGTTGGCAATTCAAATTGTCACAGTCTTTTAAAATGTGATAAAGTAAGAATTCTAAGCTTAGCTTTTAATTTTCATTGCAATTGTGCAAAATTTCAAAAGCACATCTTCATCATTCAGAAATGATAAATGTGCCTGTGAATAAGAAAGTGAGTGAGGGAATGTGAGAGAGTTAAAACAAAATGATTATATGAGTCTAGGTAAGAGAAGAAATGAACATATTAGAGAACTGACTTCACAAGTTTTCTCTTCAACACTTCAAATAAAAATATATTTTGTAAGATTTCTATGAATAACTTATTTGTCAAAATAGTGATCTTTCTAAAGTCTCAGCGTGGGTTTCTTTTCCAGAATGATAAGCAAAATAAGTCTGTTGAGAGAATAGATTCTATTAGTTAATTATTTTGAACAAATATTTAAAAATCAAGTATGTCCAAGAAAAGTGTGAGCTATAAAATAAGGTAATACTTTGACAGTTATGGGATATTGGATGGATGATGTACTAATGACTTGGTTTTTTTTGAAGTTCCTATTTAGAGCAATTAATACAAGTAGAATAAAGCAGTGCATATCAGAACTTTGTTTTAAAATCTTTTATCATAATTTTCTCTCCTCCCCAATAGAGGGATTATTATAAGTCAATTTGATTAGTCTGTCAAAAGCCTCTTTCTTTGTTTCATTCTACTAAGAGTATGCATAATCTATATCATGCTTTTAAAAAGTAAAAGTTTGATAATAGGCGGGTGAAAAGTTTGCAAAACAGATTCAGTTTGCTGGTATTTGTTGTGAGAACTATATTGCTTTAAAAGTGTTATGCACTGGAAACCTATTTGACAGTGAAAGTCTCTGATGCTGTTTTTGTATTTGAGGTTTTACTATTCAGGGAATGTTGATAATATAATATAATATAACAATAATATAAAATATTTTAGTATTTTAGAAAAATTAAATAAAACTAAATGTATAAATAAATATATCTTGATGTTAAAAATACAAGTTAGCAATTAGTGACTCTAAAAAAGTATATGTATATATTTTATACTTCGCAATAGTGTGTATTTAGTCAGAGATGTACAGTGAAATTCCATCTTTTTGGTAGCTATTTTTACCACAGAATGAAAAAGCATTTGGAAACAGTAGGGTAGTTTTCATCTGTTGGATTAAAAAGAATCTGAACAGAAAAATGAATCCATATCATCTTCTTTTTCAGTATTAAACCTCAAGAAATATATAGCAGTTGATTTATTATAAGTGGGTTGAATTTTCTCTCCTGGTGGGCTTTTCAAACCTTTAGTTACTGTTCTTATTCTTGCTGTGTGAATATCATTTTTATATCACTTTTTGTTAAAAGAAATTTCCCATAAAAGCCCACAAAAGTTGCCTGGAATGTGATTATCCTCCTTCCATGAAAATTTTGATGGGTTTGGATCAGTATTACACCTCTGTTCGCTGATTTAATTTGCAGTTTCTATAATAAAGGAATTGTTTGTGGGTGGGAGTGGACATTATAGCCTTTAGGACTGAGAGTTTTTCCTCTGTAAAACACAAAAGGACCAAAACGATGGTAATAGGAAACTATACTATTAGAAAAGGCTATAAATTTTGGTAAATTTTTATGGTTTTAGTAGATGATAATGTAATCATCTTCTCTCCCTATCTTGGAAAAATTCAGTTGAAAGATAAGGTAGAGGAGAAAAGTGATTTTTGGAAAAAAAACTTTCCAACTAGTTACTTTAGGCTATTTCATTTTTAAAATTTGTTAAATCATTCAAATTATCTCTGAGTTAAGCTTATTAGTCTTATTAAGAAAGAAGCTAAAATGTAACTAGGGGCTCTAAGTTGAATGTCAGAATAAATAAGTAATATGTTTTTAAATGCAATTACTATTGTGTTTTACTGCCATCAATGCAGGTTTGTCAACAATAAATCATATTTTGTATAATTGTTCCCAGAGTCAATTACAATAATGTTGGACTGGAATATACACTGTAAATCCTAATAAGCTTAACTCAGACCTCAGCAGTGATATTGATAGAAGAGAAGATGGTGTAATTTTGTTTTAGAAAAAAGTGCAGCTTTTAAATACTTGCTTCCCTGTAGCTATAAACAAACAAATATTTATTTTGATTTAATAATTTAATAGGTAACACTCCATATTTAGCCTTAAAGTATTAATACTTTGTGCTGTTATAACTTTCTGTCATTATAAATTGGCTTATATTTTTCTATTTGCTTAAAATCACACTAAAATTATTTAACTTATAATGCTGTACTCTAAGTGGTACCTTAAGTGAATCTGACATTAAAGATTATAAAGAGTGCTCTCAGTTGAGCAATCTTCTTTTCAAATATAAACTAAAGCAGTGAGATTCATAAGTTTGCATTCAGAGAGCTACGTCTTATACGAGATTTAGCTTAAAAAATTATTAAGTAAGACAAATTTTGGAATTTTCTATGTAAGAATACTATACATTTCTTGTTATACATTAGTATTTCAGAGTTGATTGTGTGGGAATCATAGAAGGCACACAAAGGCCTAAAGAGAGTTCCAGTTTCTTTCTTTTTTTTTTTTTAAATTGCTATGATTTTTTTGTTCTTCTTTTCATTTTTTTTTAAACATATAGTCATTCTACATATTGCGTAAGGTAAAGCTGATATACTTAGTGCCACTATTTTTATTCATTGTCACATAAGTCTGCTGGGAAAGAAAAACATTTAAAAACATCTTTTTCTCTTTAGTAGAAAATCTCCTGGTTCCCATTTAAAAGAAGATTAAATCAGATTAGAAGATACAACATAATGCTGCCTGACTATTCTGAATGATGGGAATAAACCTAAAAATTGAATAAAAAATGAGGATACACAGCAACAACAATAAAAAATAGAACTGAATTCAAGAAAATCCTTCTTAAACATTAGTATTGATTGTTGCTTTGCATTATTTATGCAGAATTCATAGTGGGCTTTTTCACATCCTAGATAACCCCTTCTCTTTTGGTTTGATAAGCATGTTAAGAACAAGATTAATAACATATTCCTGGACAAAATTTTTGGCTGTAGGGATATAAGCAGCACTTCCATGTTCCAATTTTTGTCATGTATTTCTTTTATGAGTCATCAAATGCAGGTATGTTGGGACCTGAAAACAACATAGATGACTATTTTTTCCCCTTGAGGTGAATTGCATAGATTTTATAATTGCATACAAACAAACAAACAAACAAAAAAACCCCAAATACCCTACAAAACAAAACAAAACAAATCCCCAAATTTCCCATTGATATATGTTTAACTGCATGTATATGTTTGTGCATAAACACAAAATTGTGATACACATATATGTCTAAATTCTCTGTGTTCCTGAGGAGAAAGACTTTACCTAACAAAGGTTACAATAGATGTATTTTATATACCCATTCAAGCATGTCTATTATTAATAGAATAGTGTCTGAAATTAGGTTAAGATCATGATGTTTACATGACTACAAATAATTACAACTTAGCACCTACTCTGTGTCATGTACTTTTCACATATTTACTCCTAAATGGTAGATACTATCATTCTAATTTTACAAGGGAAATGAAGGCTCAGAGACGTTAAATGACTTGCCAAATGTAATGCCACTAGTAAATGTCAGTTTTTATTCTGTACATTTCAATTCACTTGGTCTCTTTATCAGACATTAGTATAAAAGTTTAAAGTTGACAAATCTTCCTGATATAAAGGATTCCAAACTCATGAGTCCTAATAAACCCCAAAATTTCTAAAGTGCTTAAAAAGCAAATGAATTTGATCACATTGGGGTTTTTCCATACTTGATAGGTTGACAAGAATAAGTGTCTATTATTTTACTTTTGATAAAAAAAAAAGCTTTAAATAGGCTGCAGGACTATATACTTTGTCTAATATAACTGGCCTATTGGGCATAAGTATTTTGAAGGTAGTGTTCTATTTGCAAATCAGAACCAAGCACTAGATATCGTATGACTGAATGGGGTGAGAAAAAAAGATATTAAGGATCCCTTTTTATTTTTTTGCCCTAAAAAATGACAAACTTCATTTGTTTATGTGAATAGCCAGGTGGACTGAAAACAGGTAGAAACTAGATGTCTTTGACAGTTTTTAGAGTTCCTTTAATTTCTATCAAATACTTTTCCCCCTGAATTTTTTTGATCCATGAAATATTTTTGTATTGGTTTATTTAATACTCATTTAAAATTACAGAGTTTTTTAAGAAATTTAATATGAACAATTGTTTAGTCTTTCAATATGCTTTTTGTAGTTTCTTTTTCTTTTTTTGTAACTAATTTTTATTTTTTGCTTTTGTGCTGGGTATTGCTAATGTGCTGATGTAGTAAACATACATGTTTACCAATGCTGGGAGGAGAATTCACTGTGCTACCTTTAGAACATAAATGAGCTATGAAACCCCTTTAATTCCAATCTGGACATTCTATCAGCTGTCAGGAGGAAGTGAGTTGGGGGGAAGGAAAATTAATCACACAGTGTTTAGGCACCCCAAATTTTCAATGTAAGTCATATGAAGAAAATGGCTGAGGAATCCAGGCCCGAAGTATAATAAACCAAATTGTTTTAAATGAATTGTAGGTTTTCATATTTTCAGT
>PVKE010015343.1:0-33601 GCA_004027555.1 Craseonycteris thonglongyai
TTGTCTTTCCCCAACTTTCTAAGACTTATCAAAGATGAATAATAAAATTTTCAAAGTCCTTAGGATATTTATTGAAGTAATAAACTTTCTTTTTAATATTTTAATGTATATTTAAATATTGAAACATCCTTACACTTCCATATTAAACACTGATACTTTTATATACACTATTAAATTTAATTTTGTTATTACATTTAGGATTTTTAAAACCTATAAGTAAAATTGGTCATAGTTTTCTTGACTTGATAAAATTCTGCCATTTTATTTTCTCTAGAATTCCTATTAATCTTATGTCTTAGTGTCTCATACCCTCCACACTTGTAACTGAATGTGTCATGTGTTTTCTAGTTATCCTTCTACACTCTTCAGCAGTTTTTAAAATTCAATTTGTTAGGGTGACATTGCCTAGTAAAATTATATAATTTTCCAGTGTACAATTCTATAATACATTCTGTGTTCACCACCCAGAGGCAGTTCTCCTTCCATCACCATATAATTGACCCCCCCTTCCCTCCTCCACTAGCCCCCTCCCCCCTTACCATGTGGTAACCACTAAACCAAGTATGTCTAGCCCCTGGTCCATGGGCCATATGTGGCCCAGGACAGCCTTGGAGGAGGCCTGACACAAATCTCTAAACTTTCTTAAAAACAATAGATTTTTGTTTTTTATTTATTTTTTATTATTTTATTTTATTTATTTATTTTTGGGTTTTTGTTTGTTTGTTTGTTTGTTTTTAGCTTAGCAGCTATTGGTACTGTTAGTGTATTTTATGTGTGGCCCAAGACAATTCTTCTTCCATTGTGACCCAGGGAAGCCACAAGGTTGGATACCCCAGCACTGAACCATCTATGTCTATGTCTATGTTTTTGTTTCTTTGTTTGTTTGTCTTGTTCCTTTGTTGCTTTCAGTTTTATATCCCACATATAAGTGAAGTCTTACGGTTCTTGACTTTTCCTGTATAACTCATGTTGCTTAGCATGATGATCTCAAGATCCATTTATGTTGCCACAAATGGTGGGCTTTCACCTTCTTGTGGCTGAGTCACATTCCACTGTGTATAGGTGCCACATTTCCTTTATCTAATCGTCTGTCAAAGGACAGTTTGGTTTCTTTCATGTCTTGACCACTGTAAATAATGCTGCAATGAACATTGGGGTACCTATATCGTGGTGAACAAAAGTTTTCAGATTTTAGCATTTTCTAATTCTTTTGAGAGGTCTAGAGTTCATTCTAGTGTTTGATTATTTAATATACATTTCTATGGTTATTCATTTCAAGGCTCTTTATTTGCTTTTTAGTTACTATTTAATGGTTCTTGTTTCATTTTTGCCCAGTTTGGTTTCATCATAGATTATGTATTTTTAATTGGAATTAGCTTTTTTATGTAGTTCTATGAAGATGATAAACATTGTTATTTCTTTATACCTTTTATGATTTTAATTTCATCTGGAATGAAATGGTTTTATTTCCAGTCTGTTAATTCAGTAGGCTCTCTTCATCATTTGATTCACTTGTGCATCTTGGCTAATGTAGCATAAGTATATTTCTCTTCTCTCTGTATCTCTGTCTCTCCCTTACCCTCTCTCTCTCCTCCCTAAATACCCTCCCTTCTCCCTCTTTCTTTCTCTCTCCTTCCTGGCCTCTTTCTTTCCTCCATCATGTTGTGAGACAACTCAAGCCTCTTTATGGCCTCAATTTAGAACCAGGGTTTGCATTTCAGGTCCACGGTTCTCGTCCCATGATGATATTTGTTGTATTACTGATTCAGTCACCAAACCAACTGAGTTTGTTTTGGATCCCAGTTTGCTGGTTCTGTGGTTGAGATCCAATTTTCTGGCCTAACTCATCTGAGAAACAAGAGCCCTAGCAGTTGTTTGAAGAAACATTTTCTGGCCTTCTGCCATTGTGGTGTGTGCTGCAGTCACCCCTGGATTTCAGTGTGGAGTGTGATTTGTATGGAAGACACATAATGGATGTTATACCCATGATCTGGCCCAAGATCTGGTCAGTGCTACCTGTTTGTGGGTGTGAGCTTAACAGTTCCAAAGTTTTACCTTCACTCACTGCTCTGGGTTTCTGTTAAGGTTTTGGTTTTCCTAAATAAAATACATGTTTATGTATTTTAGTGCACACATGTCTTAGGTCTTGCTTAGATTTTTTGAATTTTCCTAATAATTTGCCATGTGTTATTATAGAAGTAGGAGTTACTTAAAATTGGAAGTTATTAAACATACTAATTTGAAGTTCTAAAGGTAGACAATGTAAAAGTAATTCAATCTTTATTTTGCTTATATTTTAATAAAATACATTTCTAAAAGTGAGAATATTTCAATGCAATGCTATAGTTTTTTACGCATTGTTTCAAGCAAGAAATATTTTTCATAATCCAACTGACATTTATATTAATGACACCTTTATCAACATCACCAGTTATCATATCTAGACACTTCAATATTGTAAGTGTATACCTCTCTCCCTTAAGACTATTTCTAGATGATGGGGTAATTAGACCAATTCTGTCTCAAAGGGAAAAAGGATAGCAATTCAATTAAATTAATATGTTTGCTTCCCAAATACAAAAAATTTAAATATAGTTCATAATGGCATTAAGTGCAAACTCAAATATTTTAGAATTCATTATTGCATAAAAATAAAAACAAATAAGTAATATTGTTTTATAAAATGAATACTATAAACCTTAATATTAATGCCTTTATGGTTCTTGTGAAGTACGCTTGCTATTCCAAAACATACACTGTATTCATTTGATCCTGACAATTCCTTCATGAGGTGAATGAAACTGTTGCTTTACTATTGAGGAAGCTGAAATACAAGAGACATTATTTCTTATACAAGGACCCACTACTAGAGGCTTACATATTTCAAAGACCTGACACCCAACACAGTTTATTGGTACTAAATTGGCCTTTATTTAGTATCTTGGACTTGATATCTTCATCAGGCTTCTTGAGAAATTGCCTTATTTTGCACATGGATCCCCAATACTAAGTATCTTTTTAAATTTCTGACTCTGCAGTAAGTTGTGAAAATGCTTCTCTCCGCTGTCTTGTTCACTGTTGAAAATTGGCGTAACATAAACTCTTAATTATTATGCCCAAGGTCATTTAGAGAGGGTACTACACAAAGGTGGGTAGATAACTTTGATGACTTTTCAAGGAAAATGACCATTTTGTGGTTCGTTGACTCATGACTCTCTTTATTGCAGGAGGGCTCTATGGACAGCATATGTGAGCCAGTCCCAGAGCAACAAGCTAACCAAGAAAGCCCCTCTGGTAGAATCGGTTCTTTCATTTCACCTTTTGGGGAGAGTGGGAAAGCTCACAACCATCTTTTCACTGTGAGTAAAGCCTTGAGTTGAGTGGATTGCTTCTGTATCATAAATTTAGAATCATTTGCTGAATGATACCTGTTAAGACGGCAAAAATCCATTGTTCTCAGAAAGTTCTTCATCTACTTTTAGTTTCTGATTTTTTCTCAATTTTGTCTCTTTCATGATTTTGGCTTACTAATACGAATTGCCACTTATAGAGTATGTATTGTGGTTACATGAATTAACTCAGTTAATCCTCAATGCAACCTTGTGGCCAAGAAATAATTATGTCTTTTTCTAGATGAGAAAGCTGCAGGAAAGACAAAATGATTTGCTAAAGGCTATAAACCACTCAGTGTTAAAGCTGGCAATTAAATATATGTTTGTCTGCACCAGTAGCTTATCAGTAGTGACTAGGAAACCAGGTCTGCAGGGTGGTCAGAACCCTGAAATTGTAGCATTTACTAGTTGCCTTGGTGGAAATGCTCCGACCATGGTCAATTTTAAGCTACTAATGATTTATGACTAGTTTACAACAAGTGAAAATATTTAATTACTCATCATCTCTAGTGTCAACCCCAGCACACCACTGTTGGCTTTAAAGACTGTACTAACCACTTACTAAGCTGCTTATTAAATGTCTGGATACACACCATCAGCCTACAAAACATGAGTATTACCACAATTCAAATGCAAATAGCTTGTGTGAATTATCTTTATAATTACTAGAGGATTAGAGTTCTCCACGCTCTGCAAAATTGGCCCAATTCCTGTTAATAGTGTTCTCTTAGTCGGTTGTGCTGTGTTTAAATTAACCCTACACTGATACACTTATTTTGCTTTTATATTGGCTCAGGACAATAAAAATATTATATGTCTACTACAAATAATGAATTTCCCTGTGCGTTTAGATTTAGATGTCATCTCAGCCTTATAATCACACTTTTCTCCAACAGCAACACAAAATTTATTATTAACTATCATTTAATCATTGCATCCTTATAAGGGTCCAATCACCTTATAACATAAGGTTGTATGATGTATAAAATAATTTGTGTTGATCCTTACCACTTACCATAACTTTAGAGAGTTTTAGAAATATTGAGAAAGGTTAAATAACTTTGCCAGTTCAAAAGCAGATGACCCAGTATTCAAATGCATATCTTTTTTGTGTTAAAAAGAAATACAGCAATTTGTGACAACATGGATGGACCTTGAAAACATCTTATTAAGTGAAATAAGTCAGAATTAAAGACTCAAGAAACATATGACCTCACTTATAGGTGGAATATAAAACTGAAAGGAACAAAGAAACAAAGACTCCTAGATATAGTCAATAGATTAGTGGTTACCTGAGGGTAAGAGGGGAAGTGGGTGGGAGAGATGGGTGGGGGGGACTAGGGTAGGGGAATCAAACACACAGTGATAGAAAGTGAGCTGATTCTGGGTGGTGAGCACATAATGTGATGTATAGACAATGTCATGTAGAATTGTACACCTGGAAACAATGTAATTGATATCAATCAATGTCACCCCAATAAATTTAACAAAAACAAAAGAAGGGTTACAGTAATATACCTTTGAGTTTTATACCTTCCATCACATCTACCTATTTCATTTATTGGGGACACTGAATACTTCTTATTTGCATAGGTTATGAAACATTTCTGTTTCCCAGATACTTAGATAAACGAAAAGCCGATGTAATGTTAGTTAGAAAACAAGTTTAATCATAAATCTCAGTAAGTAAAATTAATCCAAAAAGAGTTTTAGTGTAGTGGAAACTCTTTCCTCAGCTCTATACCCTTTTTCGTATCCATAAATACCAATGTTGAACAGAAAGTCTCAATAGAAGGCAACAATACATTTTACATATTAACATGAGAGACAGTGACCACTTATACGGAGAATGTCCACCAACATTACAAAATTTTTGTAAGCATTTTTACTCTCTAATTAAAAAGAAAAATTGAATAAACTGCAGAGCCGGAAGATATTTTTGTAAATGTGTGAGTTTAATAAGTATGCATAGAACATAAACAAGTTCATGGCTGATCGCTCAAGTATAATTTTTATCAAACTTCACTTACATCGCAAAAGCAGATGAGAATAATAAAAACATGATTTGAATTCCTACAGCTCTCTTTCTCCATATAGATATATAAATAGATCTATATACATCACTCTATAGACCTCATGTATATATGATGTGTCATTATTTAATTTAAAAATACGTGTGTATATACAAACATGAATGCGTGTGTGTACATGTGTGTGTATACATTGAAAGGCAATTAGTTTGGTATTGATTCAACTATTTAATTTTTGAATTATGTCAACCTTATCAAGTGATCACTGATACTTATTTTATTTCTAATAAAAATGATTACACACCTTGCACAAAATGAACTCTATCTTTGCATAATGAAACTTAGTGATTTGAAAATTCACTAACTTCCCTTCTAAGCCTCTGAAGAATGGATGGTTTCTTTCCTCCTAATATACTCAGCTACTGTTGTTGTTGTTTGTTTTTTGTTGTTTTTTTCCCTAATTAAAGAAAAATAAGGTTTTGGACCAGTATTTATAGGTTCAGAACACTATCATTATTTTTATTTTTTAAATTTATCTTATTGTTTTTGAGAGGAGAGAGAGAGAGAGAGAGAGAGAGAGAGAGAGAGAGAGAGAGAGAGAGAGAGAGAGAGAGAAGGTGGTGGGCCCAGAGCAGTCACCATAGTTGTACATCATTAATTGTGACATGGTTTCATTCTGCACAGATGGATGTGGGGCCATATGGGGCAGGAACCAATCTAGGGGCCTCCCACATGGGAGGTGAGAACCTTTGCCACTGAGCCATCCCAGGGGTTACCAGTTGCACCCCAGTTCAGAATACAGATTTGCACAGGCTTGGGCCCTTAACCGAACCCTGGACCTCATGATTTCGAGGCAAGAGCTCAGCTGCTGAGGTATCCTGGCATCCCCGAGTTTATTATTTTTAAATTCATATTCTACTAATATTATAAAAAGACATCTCCAAAGTTAATAGAATTATGCCTCAAGCTCTTAGTCCTAAACCCAAAAGTATTAAGAACCTTCCCTGAGACGAGAGGTGCTCCCACACTCAAGCTCTTTGGAGTGCATCCGACAGTATATTTATTATTAGCTGATACAGTGGAGATTATAGTGCATCCTGAAAGTATCATTTGCCACAGGAATTAAAAAGAAAAATCAAAATGACAAAAGAATTCTAGGCTTCCTGGTTTCCTTTAAAGGTATTTTATTCGTGTTTATTAGGAGTTTTACTACATGAAAAATACTGTTTTAAGCAAGGCTGGGAGTTATGTAAATGAGTAAATGATGATCCCATGTCCCTGAGAACGATCCAGTGCAAACCCACTGCACAATTAAGAGGTGTTGAAAAACAGAAGTTTACTTGGGGTTTCAAATGAGGAACATCAGAAGTATCCAGTTTGCATTTTAATTGCAGTTCCAGGAAGGTTCTGTAATGGAGAGATGGTCCAAAGACAAATCAATTGAAAATATGAGCCTTTATTAAATTGTATAGAGAGGAATAGTAAGTGATCCACTTATAGTATATTAGCAAAGCCACAGAGGTTTGGAGGGCTACTGTCAATAAAAAATTAAAATAAAAACAGTGGGTAAAAGTTTCATGGAGTGAATATCACACAGTAAACAAATATGCTGAAAGAAAATGTACTATTATACTAACCTAATGAGCCTATACTAGGATTCACTACTTTGTTATTTTATTAGTTAAAATGTGGCCTGTTACTGCGTGATTTTGTACCTATTTTAGTACCTTTTTATTATTAGGTCTGAAGCTAATAAAAGATCTTGAACTAGAAATAGAGTGAGAATATAAAATGTTTGTACCTCTGCCAATTTAGAGTTAACTGCATCAGTCCTGAATTATCTGGTTTGCCATCTATATTGATTGAACTAAGCCAATAATTGTCAAGTTTCCGCTTCATTTTGTGTCTCATAAATTTAATTGGCTAAGAAATTTGATCCTTTTCAAAAATGAGCTTAAATATGGGACAGGGGCAACATCCCTTTTATTTATGATATATGTGCCAGACGTTATTTGTATGTGGCACAAATATTCATTCAGTAAATATTTGTAGGCTTCTGAATGGGTCATGGAAGGTTCATTAATCAAGCCAAGGGAAGTCTGACAACAGAGAATGTGTGGGCAGCGTGTAAAAGCATGAGCTTTGGGGTTGTGCAGATAGGAATTCTTCTCTTAGCTCTGCCACTTACCAGCAATGATGCCTGGGAAGGTTACACACACTCCCTGGGGCTAGATGTCCTCCTCTGTACCATGGGGAGAACAATGCTTTGGGGAGATTTAACTGAGTTCCACTGTAGAGAAGAGGATCTCTGGTGACGGTAAGCAGGAAGAAATTAGCAGAGAAATTAGAGAACCCTGGAGAGGGCTGGTGTGTACAGCGCAGCTGACATTGTAAATTGCCCCCTGGGGTGACCGGTATCTGCACGGCCTTTGAGTTTTACACTTTAAAAACCTGTTTAAAAACAATGGAAAAGGAGACTATGCCATAGAAACGGTAGGGGACCCACAGAGCCCAGAATATTTTTCTCTGGCTTTCCCAGAAAATGCCTGCTGACCCCGACCCCAGAGTTGTGTCCTACAGACCAGCGTGGCCCCCGGGGGCCTGAAACGTGGCTAGTACAAACGCAGATGGCGTTTGGTAAAATATATGCCATAACTTAAAGACTCTGTATGAATAAAAGAGTCCAAAACAGATTATTAATAATTTTTATGTTGATTATATGTTAAAAGGAAACTATCTGAGATACTACACTAAGTAGACTGTCAGTTGACCATCATCCATGGCGATTGATAGAGTCCGGTTAAATGTAAGTACACTTTCAGTTAACTGACACTCAAGCAACCAGCAAAAACTCAAGCGACCCGTTGCTTGGATTCTGGTTAATGGAGAGTCTACTGTATTAAGTTAAATGGAATTTCATTCACCTCTTTTAATGTGGCTACTAGATGGTGGCCTTTACTTCACATCCCACCTTTCCAGTGCCACTTGGGTGCTTATGTTCTGCCAAACCTAAATGGTACCTAAATGGTATCACCCAGGCCTCAGGGAACATGTGAAATGGGGTTTTTAGCCTTCGGGCTATGGATACAGGAAGGCACACCAGAAGGAAGGTCAGGAGGTGTTCAGTGTTTATCTGCTACATCCACCCCACTTTCATCCCAGAATCTTTCCTCCTTAATATAGTGACATCACCAGCTGATGAAAAAAATGTTCATAGCAAGCAAGAAAAAAGCAAAGAGCAGGCCCCTGACCTCTGCGCTCCTATAGAGTGGTCAGGGAGGTGTCCAGCTCCCTGAAGGTGCGCTCCTTTGTCTCTATACAAAGTGATCTGGGGATGCTGAGGTGGCTCAGTGGTTGAGCACTTGCCTCACAATCATGAGGTCCTGGGTCTGATTCCCGGCCTCGGCCCATGCAAACCCATATGCTGAACTGTGGTTCAACTAGTAACCGGCAGGATGGCTCAGTGGTGCAGGTTCTCACCTCCCATGCAGGAGGCTACCGATTCAGTTCCTGCCCCATGTGGCCCCACATCCACCTGTGTGGAATGAAATCATGTCACAACTAATGATGTACAGCTATGAAGACTGCTTTGGGCCCTCCCCCTTCTCTCTCTCTTATTCTCTCTCTCTCACACCTTCTCTCAAGCAATAAAATAAATCTTTGTAAAGTATAAAATACTTGATAATAAGCATTTAGTTATATACTTTTAGAAAGAGATGAGATCATAGATGTGTGAACCAATGAAGAAGCTGAGATACGTGGCAGATGGAATCAAGACTGGAGTTCTGGCTTCCCAAATACTAATCTTGGTTTTTGGCCTCTGTGCTGCAAGTGCATGCATTGTGTGTGTGCTACCATGTGCACATGTGTGTACACATGTACACAAGAGTTAGAGAGAGTAGTACAAGGGTGAGTGTGTTCTTGGCAGACGAGAAGTGAAAAGGAGAGGAAGACATTAAAATAAAGATCCCCACGTTAAAACAGATATGCTAAGTATAATCTGATGATACAGGGGCATAGCAGAAAGAATTGAGATGGACAATACAGTTCATAGACTTACATTTTATTCCTGCTCTCCAGGGAGCTGAGAACTGTGTGTCCTTGAGAATGTTATTGAACTTCTCTGACCCTAGGTTTTCTGAGCCATGGAATGTAGACAAAACTGTCTACCTCTGGGTTTGTAGTGAGGACCAAATGTGTTATCCTACACATTAAGCACCTGGCATAGTGCATGCTAATGTTCATTTTCCTTCCTTCCACGGCAATTCTTTAATTAATATCCTTGATTAGATGATTTTAAGTCAACTCTCACTAGAGCTAGAATGTCTTTTTTAAATAATGGCTTAAAATAATTTGTAATCAACCCTTCTTACCTAAAAGCATTGATTTTTTTTTTTAACCAGGCTGGACAAGAAGAAGTCACAGAATTTGTTGTTGTGTGCATTAGAAAACCTAAGACTATAATCTCCACAAATTGCCTCAAATCATGAACACTCAGGTGGCGTGCAATTTTTGACAATTCAGCCCTAGATTTCCCACCATGGGAAGATAGCAGTAAACAAGGTCTTTGTTCGCCTACTTCATATTTCAGAGTGCTCTTTCAGCTCATTTTAACTTAAATATTTTTTTAAATGCTAGTTTAATTTTTTTATACACTCTCTCATCAACATTCTGCACTGATTAAAAGCACTGGACAAATCAATTAAATTGTTCCCAGCTACCAGAAGTTAATGAGAGCATAGTATAACAGATTCAAACATAGGTTTAAAGACAAACAAGACAATACATGTCTGACAATGGGTTTGAGCTCAGCACTAATGAGACCGAGGTCAAAGGTTTAATCCCTTTATGACCAGTTATTTTTGCTGTGCTCCAAGCCACTAGATGCCTCCATGACCCCAGCCCATGGTCTTGGCTGTGCGCACCATTGATCATTAAGGAATCTGGGTTAGAGACTGAGGCCCCAGCACACAACCATCACTCACTATAAAAAGAACAACTCAAGGAAAGAACAACCCAGATGGCCAGTAGTTCCTGTGTCCTTGAAGATTTTCCTTTACTATAACCAGACTTCGGGCCATCAGTGCTTGGGGTCATGGTAAGAACACTGAGAAAGAATAATTCATGGGGTGATAGTAAGAACATTAAGAGAAAAAAGCAAGTTCTTGCCCTGGCTTTGTTCCTCAATAGCACTGAATAACTCATTAGACCAACCTTGTCCCGTCCGCGGCCATGGGCCACGAGTAGCCCAGAATGGCTTTGAATGTGGCCCAACACAAATTTGTATACTTTCTTAAAACGCTGTGAGATTTTTGTGTGTGGGCTTTTTTTTTTTTTTTTTTAAGCTCATCAGTTGTCATTAGTGTTAGGGTATTGTATATGTGTCGCAAGACAATTCTTCCAATGAGGCCCGGGGAAGCCATAATGTTGGATCCTGCTTTACTGCTTTAAGATGTAATAACATAATTAGATTACCTAGTCTCCAAGGCTTCCTGCTGCTCTAAAATAGTCCCACAAATATATTTTAAATTGTTAGGAATGAAGAGCATTGTCTAGCACACAACTATTATTTTCCTTTTTGACCTATAGAAGGCATTCTTGTAAAATGGCTTTGAATGAACCCTGCCGTGTTAGTCAGGATACTCTAGATCAGGCCTGGACATACTTTTTCAGAGCAAGGGCTACTTCTAATTTTCTCCACTATCTATTTATTTTCCCTTGCTCAAGTACATACAAATCCCTCAATTGTGAAAAGCCAATTCTTGCCTCTAGCAACTGTATATGTGCATGAGCAAAATGTTTCTTCGGTGTTTAGCGGCCTTTGTATAATGTACCATCCACTATTATATATATATATTTTTAATTCAGGCAGTCACCCCAAAATACTTGGTGGTCATTGGTGAACTGAGATCTACATCCTGCCTAGTCCTACTATAAAAAAACAGAACTACTAGAATGTGGAGATACAGAGAGAGAAATTTTAGAATTGACCCATGCAATTAAGGAGGTTGGTCAATCTTAAATGTCAGGGCAGGTTAAAGACCTAGGGAGGAGATGATGTTGTAACTAGAGTTCAAAGGTAGTTTAGAGGCATAATTTCTTCTTCCTTGGGGGACTAAAGTCTTTTGGTTTTAAGACCTTCACCTGATTGCTTGAGGCTCACCCACATTATGGAAGGTAATCTCTTTTACTCAAAGTCTACTGACTTAAATGTTAATCTATCCAAAAAATACTTTCACAATGACTTCTATGCTGGTGTTTGACCAAATATCTAGGTACTGTGGCCTAGCTAAGTTGACACATAAAATTAACCGTCATGTCCGCTTTCTGGTATTTATGTCCTTATGTAATCCCTATCTTTGTGTGTAACTTGATTTTTATAGAATTTGGCAAAGGTGACAAGAAATGTCTCCCATAATTCAGCTACAAGACAGTGACTTCTGTCTTGCTAGCAGATGCTCCTTTACCTTCCTGTCTTGAATACGATAATGAAGTGAGAGCACTTCTAGACAGGCCCACGTGACAAGAAACTGAGAGCAGCTTTCAGCCACAGTTAGCAAGAGACCGAAGTTCAGAATTGTTGAGAGGCTGAAGATGGGTACTCTAGCTGAAACTGCAGGACTTACTCTGAGTAGCACACTACAAACTTGCTGTCAAGGAGAACTGCTGTTTATGCCACAGTCAGCAAGTGGCCACACCCAGAAGCCATCATTAGAACAGCAGGCTCCAGAACCACCCTGTTTCTGATGGGATTTGTTCCATTAAAAATGGAAGGAATACTGCCATAGTTCAACAGGTTGAGCACTTGCCTTGCAACTGTGTCTGAGGATTGAATCCAGGTCTCAGCCCATGCAAACACACATGTTGAACCGTGGCTCACAGCTGGTAACTGACAGGATGGCAGGGAAGGTTCTTGCCTACCATGTGGGAGGCCCCCATTTCAGTTCCGCCCTGGGTGGCCCCACATCCACCTGTATAGAATGAAACTATGTCAAAAAACTAATAAAGTGCAACTGTGGAGACTGCTCTGCGCCCTCTCCCTCTCTGTCTCTTCTCACCTTCTCTCAAACAATAAATCTTTAGAAAAAATGGATTCCCACACCTGTCTTTTCCCATTAGTTGGTTTTGTATTGGTGTGTGAAGTTGATGAACGTGTAGATAGAGTCTAAACCACACATCTTATTTTAGTAACAAGAGAAATCCATCTCTTCCTTTCTCTTTCCCTCCTTCCTTCCTTCCTTCCTCTCTCTCTGTATCTCTCTCTCCCTTTCTTTTCCTTCCCTTTCTTTCCCCTCCCTTCCCTTCTCTTCACTACCCTTCCCTCCCTTTCTCTTCTTTTTATCTCTTTATCTTCTTTATTCTTCTTCTACACATTGATTTGAGAATCAGTGATTGTCAGATTTCAACTACAGCAAGAAATATGTACACTCAAAATACGGTGATGCCTTGACATCCAAATACACCAAAACTCAAACAACTTGGAATTCGAATGAAGCAAGCAGATTTTGCCTTGGAATCCTAATGTGACTTTGGACTCTGAACACCAACACATTGTTCGTGTGGGATGTATCAACTATATGGCCTGTAGCTTTATTTGAACGCCCACTTGTCTTAGAACTCAAATGCTTTAGAACTCGAACAGGGTTCTGGCATTAATTAAGTTTGAATTCCAAGGCATCACTGCATCTAGAAAGTAATGTTTAAGTATAATCACTATGTGATTAAATGCTATAAGTATTAAGTTCAACCTCTATAACAATTCCCAAAGGAATTCCAAGAAAACAATATAATGTAGTTGTCAGCATCATAAAATGTGAGGGTCAAACAAACACTATAAAAATCAGAACTTTGAAATTTACATGTTATGTGATTTTAGACAAGTTCCTTAAACTCTTCAAGTCCTGTTATTTGTCTTATAAAATGAGGGAACTGTCTGTTACTGTTAATCATAATTTGAGAAGAAAAATTAAAATGTAATTAATGCTATTATTGCTGTGGCTGATACCAAGGAAACAATCAACAATGGGTGTTATCTATTATGACTTAATGATACAAGTTCCATGGAAAAGTGAAGATTTGAGTTGGGCTTGAAAGGAAAGAACTCAAGTTAGAATTGGTGAAAGGGAGGTGGTTAGACATTATTATTGCACACTGCCCTAGCATCTTTCACAGAAGGCCATAGAAAGCACTCAGAGTTGAGGGTCTTATAAACGGATAAATGGACACATTGAAATGTGACATGTCATCTTAGAATTGATGAGTAATAGAGAAGTCAAGGTAGTTTATTCTTGAGTTGGTATTCTACTCCCACAACTACATTTCTTACTTGCCACCAAACTATTAAAATTGGAATTTTTTTTTGTTCTGTCTGCATATTAGCATCAGCATTGACATAGCTATTAATAAGATAGACAGTAAAGGGAGAAAATGAGATGAACAATGGCATTCTATCAGCTAAGTCTTCATCAACCTAGCAACAAGAAGAGTCAGTGTCAAAACAGTACATGTAATCCTTTCTTGATTTCCAGATTGTAGAATGACTCGTAGGAAGCTGACATGTAAAAAAATAGATTACCTTCATGAAAAAGAGTGAATTTTTATCTTTTTTAATCTATTATATCTAGAATCACTTACAGAGATTCTTTTGCCACCAATTCATATGTGAACACGTTCTGGTGATTTTAATTAGTTTCCTCCCATAAACAGAGACTTACATTAAAATAAAATGAAATCAATAGTTTAAGGTTAATTATGCCCCATTCTCTTTTTCAATTTCCTAAAATTATGAGGCAAGTACTAATGGAATCTAAGGAAAGCCATGGTTATCTTTTAAATCATGGTTTAAAGAAAAAAAACTATAAAGCAAGAAAGCCCATCCCCACTTTCATTTTCTCTTAAAAGCTTTTGTCATTTCTACTGACTTTGAATTGGAATATTGTAGATAAGAAACAATGGACTGTTTCTAATGGATGAGTTTCCAAAGTTATTGTTCACCAACTTTCATTCCATAACTGTAGGGACTGAGGTTGAGAGGCTTTTTGGATCCTGCCCAGTTTAGTAGCAAGCCAGGTTCTCAAATACCAGTTCAGTATTTTTCCATTGTAAGCACAGAACTTGATATTTTCACTTGTCTTATTTTCTATCCGCCTTCTTATAAGTTTAGTTTCCTTGTTCAAGGTTCATTCGTGACTACGAGGATTAGAGACGATAACATAAGTGGCAGGCAACAAGAAACTTAATAAACATGAATTGTCCTTCGCTTTTCTAAAACCTCATGCAAATGTGATTTTATCTATCACTACACAATTCAGGATACTTAAGAAAGGTCTCTGTTTCAAGAAATCTGAAAAGAAATCTTTTTGAAAAGGAAGTATATTTCATAATGCAAATAACCCAGGTAACCTGTTTTGTCATCCTGGACATTTATAATGCTGTGAGAGGAGTTTGTTAGTTCAGGATTGGTGGAAAAATCACTTAGCACATCAGCAGACAAATGACAAAGCTCCATTTGGCAGCTTACCAGCTCTGTCCCTAATGGATTAGATATGGTCCATATGTCTAACAATTAAATTCATGAACTCACCATAGAAAAAGTGCTACATACCCCATTACTGAATATCACTATGGTCATCTTTGAAGTACTCCCGTTGGGAAGCTATGCACCAACACTAGCACATACTTCACTCTTCAAAGCAATTTTGGAACTCTTTTTCTGGAATGGCCATCAGAGCCATTGTCTTTATTACCCTTGATGTCCTGAATGTCATCAAAGTGTCTTCCTTTTAATATTTTTTTATATCTTCGCATAAATAAAAGAGCCACTGGGGGCCAGAACAGGTGAGTATGGAGGGTGTTCCAATACAGTTCTTTATTTACTGTCTAAAAATTCCCCCACAGACAGTGCCATGTGAACAGGTGCATTGTTGTGATGAAAGAGCCATGAGTTGTTGAGCAAAGTTCAGGTTGTTTCCTCTCACTTTTTCATGCAGCCTTTTTAGCATTTCCAAATAGTCATCTGGGTTGACTGTCCAGTTGGCACATGTTCATAATGAACAATAGCCCTGATATCAGAACAGTTAGGAGAAAGAATCATTTTGACTCTTGATTTGCTCTGACAGAACATTGTTGGCTGTAAAGAATTGGCTGACTTCCATTGTGCACTTTGATGCTTTGTTTCAGGGTTGTGTTGGTACACCCATGTTTCATCACCAGTGATAACATGGCCCAAAACATCGTCTTGCTCCTCCAAAAGGTCTTGGCAAACTCAAGCTCCAACATTCTCATGATGGTACACACAACACACAACTTCAGTAATGAATGCCACTCAGGAAGATACCACCACGCATCAATACAACACAGCTGTAACCATTGATATACGAAGGTTATGAAACCTTACGGAGTTGTTTGTACAGTACTGCCAACGTAAGTGCATGGTGGCAAGTTCTCAGACTTAATTGTCAGATCTCATGGACATCCTGCAGGCACTCCTAGCTACAGAGTCTGCTCTGGGATGACAAGCCCTGTGGAGGTGCTACATAGCACCTGCTTCCCTTGGGGAAACCAGAATCCATTAGCTGTATAAGGTTACTTTGACAGGAGCTGGACGGCCTGGCAAGAAAGTGTATTTCTTCCCATCAAGATGAGCTGACGTTGTTCCTTCTTCTTCGGCGCATTCTCGTTGGGGAATGAAATCTGTTTTTTCTGAGAACTATAACATTATCACAGGAATACACGGGGGCCTCTAGTGTGCACGCTATCATCCAAATGCAGTGATTCCTGAGGTGCCCACTTTTAATTGAATGGGCGGTCATAAATTACAGGGCATTCTTTGATGATGATGATGGCATCCACAGAATTATGAATGCCTTTAAAACACATCAATGTGATATCTACGTATTTGTCTTCACATAACACTAAATTATGAGCATCAATGTTTTCATAAGGGTGCGCTTTCTGAGGTTGTTTGCTTAATGTGGTATGTATTTTTGTATCCACTGCATTTTTGTAACCTCTCATCATTCTGGCCAACAGTGTTCATTTGTGAGACCTCTTATCTAGATGACAGTTGGTTGCTGTATCTGTAGTCAAGTACAGAAGTAGCATTGTGTACTAGTTATGACATCAGTCATAAAGTCCCAGTGATAACACTTACTGATAATGTGAGCTTAGCCAAGAATCTTGATCATTCCTGTGCCTCAGTTTACTTGTCTGTAAATTGAGGATGATAGTACTTATCAACCTCACAGGATTATTGTGAGGACTAAATCATTTACTCCATGTAGAGTATTTAGAACTGTGTTTGCTTATACATGAGTGTTCTGCCATTATTGTTGTGAAAATGTGTTAAGTCAAGAACTTCGAAAAGCAATAGGATTTAAAATCTTTTCACTTTTAGCAACTTTCTTTAACCTACTGGCCTCAGACCAGCTAAACTTAATAAAATTCCTTTTTCACTGCGTGCTATTTGATAACCTAGGAGACCCCTTCTTAGGGTTTTTCTCCACACATTTGAAATCAGGTGTAGTGGCAAAGTAGAAGACCTCACGGGCAGTAGGACTCTTACATGGGTAATGGCTTGTCATACAAATCTCCTTGCTTTGAGCACAGAACTGCTAGCTGGGTGCATATTTTTTCATATCTCTGGTGGCTTTAAGTGCACAGTAAATTAAGTCTACTGTATTAACTTTGAAGCATCATAATTATTGCCATTGCTAAATGTCTATTACAATTTTTTTTAAAGGATGTCTTTTTCAGATGTGTGGAAAACATATTGAAGGCTAAGAGACTAAGAAATGTCAAAAACTGGCTCATTCAGTTTGGAGGTAGCATTCTTGGGATCACTGTATTTTAATATTTGTAAAACCATCTTAGTTATGCAAATAAATAATCTTCATTCTTGCAGGAGAATGAGTTGAGCAAAATAGATATTGGGTTAACTTAATTTAATGAAAAGTTGTATGAAGTATACGTGTGTGTGAGTGTGTGTGTATCTATATTTCTGTTAAACTCTTGCCTCAATATGAGAATTCTACATAACTCTCAATAAATAATCTAATGAGAAATAACATTTATAAGTGTCTTCAATGTGTTTGTCATCATAGAAGGATTTTATAAAACAGAGCTCATTTAATCTTCAAAATTAAGAGTGATGCAATTCAGCAGGACCCCAAGATCCACAGTCATTGATGGTAGATAACCTGAGAGAAGGCCCACTTGTAATACTTCTTTGCATCTAAAACTGCATCTGGTACATACTGGACGCTCAATAAACATTTGTTCAATGACCTATAGATGTATGAAAGAAGGAATTATATAATTATTAAGAAATATATTAGAATGAAAAAAAAATGACTAGTATTTAGTCAAGGTAAAACAATAGATTCATGACCCCAGACAAGTCAATTTCATTTGGTACCTCAGTTTATCCATTTGCAAATCAAAGGTCAGATCTCATCAACTCTACAGTCTTAAAAATTCACTATGGGTGTTACGCCATATCATTACTGCCAATTAATATTCTCTTGTGCAGAAACACATTTCACATTTCCATTAGCTAGGCAACAACTCTTGACATATTCATTTCATTTTTCTTTTTCTTTTGTCATTTGAATGTAAGATTTAAAAATGAATAATGCAGGAAACAGGTACATATTAAACTCAACCTCAAAGGACAATCGTGGGTAACCCAAACAGAAATATAACATTTGGTATCCAAAATTTTTCTCTTTTTTTAAGTGGCACCTTTAGCTTTTATTTCTGATATACTTTTTTTAATTTGACCTGATTTTGTTTTGTTTCATGATTACATGAAAATGCTTTGCTCTTAGAGCCTACTCTTATCTACTTGAAAAGTGACACAGGCTAAATGTGTTCTTTAGTTTCTACTAGCCCATTCATAATAATTTGCCTACATTTCATTTCTTATTTTCCTAATAGTTGCCAGGGATTAAAATTAAATTAAGCTACAAACTCCCTGGTGAATGAAAGGTAATACTAATGATGAATGTTTGATTTAGGGGATAATGAAATGAAGGCTATCAGGAGCAAGTTTTGCCTGGTACTTAATGGCAAGTGTCAAATTAATGAACTAGACAGAATTATTGCATGAATGGTATCTACCTTTGGAGCGCAGACACACATATACACATACACATTTCTGAAAAATAGTCTTTCTTTGATTTACCCCTTTAGGAATAAAGAACTCAGGGTCCCAACTCCAAACTACATAACAATTAGAATTTAAAGCTAGGTGCTTTAATTCTTGTACAAACAGTACTGAAAATTGCTTAACCAATTCAGTAGTAACTACCACTAGGCAACACCCAGGGACCAGACTTTTTATGAAGTAGATGTTGGCCTGTTTGTTTGAGTAATCTTTTTCCTTCATATAATCACACATTGGACAAGCGTTTAATGTGCCTGACTTTCTCCCTATTCTTTTGTAGAAAGCAGGCTGCCTAAGCAAAACTAGAGTAACTTTTTCATCTTTTTTTTTTTTTTAATTTTTTTTTTTTTATAGAGAGTAATTCTTTTATCTTCAGTGCATATTTATTTTTTTATTTTATTTTATTTTTGACAGAAAGAGAGAGCGATACAGAGACAGAGACAGCTAGAGAACTGAACTGTGGGAACTCCCCAGCTCAGCATGTGGGTCCGCCTGAGCCGGAGCCGGGATTCGATCCTCGGTCCCTGGGGCTTCAAAGTGAGCTCTCAACCCGCCGAGAATCCCGGCTTTCCCAACTTTTTCATCTTAATAGGAATTAAAAAGAAATTTGAGCTTAAAATCTTTTTAAAAATCTTTGATGAAAAAGCTTTCAATAAAAACTGCTTCATCAAAGACCCTCAAACCTAAGCTGATTCATTACCACCAAAAATTGCATGACTGGGGATACACAATAGCTCAGCAGGTTGAGCACTTGCCTTGCAACTGCAGTCAAGGGATTGAATTGCAGCCCAGGACTGTGCAAACCCATATGCTGAACTGCAGCATAACTGGCAGCCACTGAGCTCCGTAGTGCAGGTTCTTGACTTGGAGGCTCTCAGTTCAATTCCCACCCTGGGTGACTTCACATCCACTTGTGTGAAATGAAACTATGTCACAATTAATGATGTAAAACTACGGAGACTGCTCTGGACCCTCCCCTCTTCTCTCTCTCTCTCTCTCTCTCTCTCTCTCTCTCTCACACACACACACACACACACACACACACACTTTTGCTCAAACAATAAATTTTAAAAAAATTAAAAAGATCATGGATAGAGATTGATTATTTTCAGGACACATGATGAGAAAGCACAGATAATTGAAGTAATAGTCAGTATAACATTTAACTCCTCAAAGCTCTGTTAATGTCCCAAGTCACCTCAGCGTTTGGTTCATGACTCCCATACCTTTATCTCCACCCCCACCTGTCTCCTATTAGACATTGTCCTCTGGGTGATCCATAAGCATTTTAATTTTGCAAAATTTATTTTCAAGTTCAGGGATAGCTTGTTTTAGCATATGGGGTTTTCCATGAGGCTCTACTCATTAGCTGAACATAGGAAATTCAAATTGTCCTTGAGAATTAAATCTTGATAAAAACACATTGGAAGTTAGAGAATGCTTCCCCATTTACTACATAAGGGAAAGCTTATCCTGGATTTGACAGTGCTCAGACTAACATACCAACCATTTGAATAATTAAACCAATGTTTCTTTTTCTGAGTTTTTATTCACCACTCCCTTTGCAGCCATTGCATTGTATTTGTTCCCATGTGGACTATTGGTTTCAATATTCTTTTTTATTTTTATTGTTTTTTTTTTGACAGAGAGATAGAGAGAGAGAGAGAGAGAGAGAGAGAGAGAGAGAAATACAGGAACAGAGAGAAGGGGGAGGGCTCCAAACAGTCTCCATAATTGTACATCATTGGTTTTCCCACATAGTTTCATTCCACAGGTGGGAGCGGGGCTGCACAGGGCAGGAACTGGGCCGGGGTCTTGCCCCGGTGAGAACTGAACTGGGGGCACTCCCCAGTTCAGCATATGAGTCCGCACAGGCTGGGACCAGGATTCGCTCCTCGGTCCCCGGAATTGCAAAGTGAGCGCTTAACCCACTGAGCCATCCTGGCCTTCCCATGTTTCAGTATTCTTTACTGCATACACTCTTCCTGTGCCAAGCAAACCACTCCAAAAATGATCTGTTCCCTATCACATAGTAGATGTTCAAAAAGCACTTTGAACATCAAAAACGTAAATGGTTTTTAAATGAAGAAGTGGATGAATGGTAATGAGAGAATTTGAAGGGTTCTCAAAGGTGCCTTGGAGCAGTTACAACTCTTTTAAAGTAGGTAAACAATACAGTTACATATTTTCTCAAAAAGTGCAAGAACTTTTATACAACATTCAGTTGATCTGAAGAAAAATGCCAGATCAATCACAGGTATATTTCAACACATTCGAGGTACATTGTCATAGGCAACATTCCATCTTTATCAAAGGACAATTATATATAATGTAATTAAGATATTCTGCTATGTATCTCTTCCCTGGGTCTTGGTGGGTTGATGGGAGATCAGTCATGAGGATTTAATTGCTTATTTTAATTTGAAAACTTGCTTTATTAACTGGCAAAGACTTAGAATCAAACATAAACCGTAGTTAATAAAGAAAGCATTCTGTATTTCTCAATATTGCAAAGATAAAAGGGGGAAAATGAAAACTTAAATCAAGATTCTATAACATATTACTAAAATACAAATATTTTACTATTACTAAGTACAAGTATTTACATATTACTAAAACACCGATCATTTTACTAGGCAAAGGAAAAGCAAACTATATTCGCATTATACTTGAAGATAAATTATACTTGAATTAACTTTCTCATTTCTGAGAGAGTATTTTATTTTTTATCTTATTTTACAGGAAGTTTCTAATACTGAGAATGTAAAGCCAAAAAGAAAGTAAGTCAATTTTACTTGGAAAATTTTGTTATCCTCTATAATGTGGAATTGAATATTTTAGTGGTTTTCCTTTTTTTATAAACCATCATGTATAAATCTATACATTATATGTTTTACCCTCCAATTGTTTATCTGTTAATGTTGATATATAGGGAACATATGTTGTTGACATTTCTATAGATAGGGCTGTGAAAATTAAAATTTCAGAACAAGTAACATGTTTAAACTAGGTTTAAAGTAAGGAGCCTGTTTGAAAACATGTTTCTATCACTGGCCAATTAATCTTCTAATGCGAATCAAAGTATGTTTCCAAAGAGATTTGGGTTATTTGGGTCAGGCACAGCTTTACACTCAGCACACAGCTCCCAAGGGACATGACATCCACATGTCACATAAGGCAATGGAATTTTAACTATTAATAACAAGCAGGAAACATATAGGAACAGGAAGTTGGAATGGTCTGAGACCAAACCGATAACATGTGAAATTCCCTCTGGGTGTGCTGTTCCCCCCAATAGCCCTTGCTTTCTCTGCCTCCTTCTCTTTCCTGCTCAAAGCGTTCTCCCATCCAAAGTAAACAGGCAATGGCTTGATTAATAGCTTAGAGCAGGGAAGCCTGGATGGCTTAGTGGGTTAAGTGCTCACTTTGCAGCCCCAGAGACCCAGAATCGAATCCCGGCCTCGGTCCCGGCCCGTGTGGACCCATATGCTGAACTGCGGAGTGCCCCCAGTTTGGTTCACACCCAGGTGAGATCCTGGCCCAGTTCCTGCTCCGCGCCCACCTGTGGAACGAAACTATGTGGAAAAACCAATGATGTGCAACTATGGAGACTGCTCTGGGCCCTCCCCCTTCTCTCTGTCTCTGTCTCTCTCTGTCAAAAACAATAAAAATAAATCTTAAAAAAATAGCTTAGAGCACCTGCCAGGCAAGGGTACTTGTATTTTAGCCACTGTTAACTACTTAAACTACAGCAGTGGTGTTCTAAACATAAGCTGAAGTAAAGAAGGTCTTCTCTTCTCTTCTCTTTCTTCCTCTCCCCTCCCCTCCCCTCCCTCCTGTCCCCTCCCCTCCCCTCTCTTCTGGGCTCTTCTCAGTCTTAAAAATCACCAGACTTACATAACTGTTTATTCTATCCATGGATGAGGAACTACTTCCACATCAATTACTTAACCCATTTTTCATTTAGAAAAAAACAGTGCAGCTCACCACCACATTTATTTAATTTTACATAAACACTCTCTTTGAGGCTGAAGCAAATCTGACTAATTTTTAATGTGAACATAAAATATAAAAATGGTCCTTGGAGTTATTTCTAAACAGAATTTGTCTCTAATCCCAATGTAACAGAAATGCACCCGATGATCAGCATTTAATAGTGTTTTTGTATGTGGTAAATTACAAAGCATGGAATTTGAGGGTAAAGTGAGGACTGGAATCTGCAAGTTATCTCGGGGTAAATGCTGTAGCCACAAACACAGCTGGTGTGTATTCTAGGGAAATGGGTTAAATGAAATTACTTCTATTGATTTATGATCAATGCTTCTACAGATCTGAGGATTCCAACATATGGAAGGGCAGAAAGAGGATGAATGAAAGGAAAAAAGTATGTCATGGTGACTGAATCAGGATTTTTCAAACTTAGACTCAATCTGTGAATGTGCTCCTCAGATTCCAACCAGTTAAAATACAATTGAAAAGTTTTTTTTTAGTCCCTTGATTCTTTTCATCCACCAGTCCCCTAAAGGGAATAAGATCTCATGTTGTTATGTACCTACCTCACTTTATGATACTGTAAATAGCATTTTTGGAACACTTGCAATTTGCCAAGAGAGGTCCTAAGTGTTTTGCATTAAAGATTTAAAAACAAACTCAAAGTGGTTAAGAAAAGCAAAACATTATACAAGGGTGCAAAAAAATGTATACACATTTTAAAACAGAAAAAAACTGTATTACAATTGTCATATTCAATATATACCAATAACAAAAGATAAATACAAGTCATGTTTGACTTTGGCGATGACAAGAGGTGCTCAAAGTGCTGACCGTCAGTACTTATGTAATATATAGATAACACCTTTTAAAAATGTATATACATTTTTTTGGCACCCCTGGTATATGTTGAGCTTAAAAAATGGTACAGTTGGCTTTAATTTAATGACTACTCAGAATATAAATAGTGGATAAACACTCAAGCTATAACAAAGTTAGTGTGTGTGCTCACCCAACACATAAACTAATTAACAGGGCCAAATCAGAATAGTCCTATCCTTGCTTTCTGTTTTAGACATTTTATTATGGACAATTCAATTATATACAGAGGAAGAGGTAATGATGAACTCACATCGCCAAGTGTGAACAAGTATCAACCCATATAGTCAATCCTATTTTATCTCTACTCACTCAATTTCCCACTCCCCCACACTCCCAGTGGGTTTTCTTAAAAGCAAATCCCAGACATACATTTTAATCTTTTTAAAAGAAAAACTTAAAAAAGTAACCACAATAATACCACCACTGCACTTGCACAAAACCGGAAAAATGACATATCATCAAATACACAATGCTAAAATTTCTGATAACCTCAAGTAATTTTTTTATCGTTCATTTGAGTCACGATTCAAACAAGATCCATGCAATGCATTTGGTTCATGTCTCTTGATTTACATCTCTCTCCATTTATTAATTGAAGAAACTGGATTGCTTATTCTGAAGAATTTTCCATATTTTTTAATTATGCTGATTTCATTCTTATATTAAAAACAAAACAAAACCATATTCTGTCCTCTACGTTTCTTGTAAATTTTTAGTTAGATCTTGAGAGTTAAAAAGATTCATTTTATATATATGTACGTGTACACATATACATACATATTTTTAAGTAGTTTACCAGTTACTCTATACTTCCTGTTGCATTACACTGGAAACCCATATGTTTGGTCATCTTTATTTTTATATAAAGATGGAAATTGCCTAGTGGGTTCAGAGGTGTCAGGTTGATTCATCCAGCACAAAGTTATCCATTAACTTTTCAATTAAAAAGTTTAACAGCAATTGGTGATTATTGCCCAGAACTATGGTTTTAGGGATTATATGATGGTTATATTCAATTTACCACATTCTTTCTGTATTATTGGACATCATTATTTTAAAAAACCCAAAATTTCCCTATTAACTATTTGATTATAATGAGATACATTCATGTAAAAATGGCCCATTCTGGTTTTTTGTTTTTGTTCTGTTTTTATGTTTTGTGGGCTTAATAAATGCAGTTTCTCTATATTGCATGGACATTTTCAGGCCAAGATTATACTTGTGTTAACTGTACATTACCATCTAGGGTCAGAAAATTCAGGACCATATGCAGATATAGTTAGAGATAGAATTTAGTTCTGTTGTTAAAGGCATTGCACTCATGTCTAAATGATCTAATTTCTGTTTGATTAAAGTATTATTTATGAAATACAGACTTACCTGTTTCTTTTATTTTCCTAGGTCAATCTGGAGATCAGTCTCTGAAAATGAAGGATTTGGTTGGTAATTCATAACAGTACTCACACAGAAAATAAGTTCTATTTCCTTAAAAGTTCTTTACTTCTGCTACTATTATAAAAAAACAACTAATAAATGAAAATCAAATTGGCCTGTCTTTCAATTCTATAAAAGAAAATGTTTTAAAAATTAATGTAGTTCTGTTCTAACTTTAAATGGTGGAGTCAAAGAAATCATTGATTTATTCAGACTAATTTCATTTTATATTAAAAAATAATTTTCTTTGGTTATTTATTAGTTGATTATTTTCCAGCTTCTCAAATTTAGGTTGGCTTACCATGGTCATGATGACTTATTCACTTTTCTGATTTATGAACATAGAAGTGAATAAAAATAAATAAAAATAAATGGTTGAATTACCAAGACTCTTCCACAGCATTTCAAATTTCAGATATTTTCTTTAGTTTCTGTGATTACACTATCCATAGTAATAAATAAAAGCAAGTGGCTGGATTTGTATTTTAAATCTGAAGTAAATCTCTAATTCGGTTACTTTTTGAAAGCTAACGGGTCATGTTTTTTCTTCCCTTATAGAATGTAGGGTGTCACTAATTAAAAAAACAAACAAACATTCACAGTGGCAAAAAAAAAATCTGGATTATTCAGTCAATAATTCATTTTTAATGCAGTTTGTTGAATTGTGGATAAGCTTTCTCCTTTCTTTTTCCCCAGCAGAACCTAGGAATCTGATTTTCTCATTCCTATTCCCCTCTTTTCAAATGATTTTTCTGGATGGCTCTGAAAAGTTTAATCAAATCGAGGCAATGATGGTTAATGTGTGGTCAAAGGGTGTCTGTGTCTGATATTCTTTCATTGGCAACATCCATAGGGGAAGGGTACAATCACATTGAACTTGTGGTCAATTCGTTGGTTACCATTTTAAGTACTAGACCTTACTTGAATAGTACCAACTCTTAAAGAAGTAAGGCAAAAGTCATTTCCTATCTAGAATCATTTTCATAGCATCTATTCAGTTTGCAGAAAAGACTGCAGATGTCTCCATCCTAGCATAATTCTTGATGAACTGACGTCTCTGTGGCTAAATTTGAGAGTAACTAATGACTTTGAGAATAGCACAGTGTGCTGAGCTCCTTTCCACACGATGCTTTGTTTGCATTACTTAAAATTTACTTAATCGGTGTGATGGTACCTGTGGAACGATTAGTCCTCGGTAAGTAGATTAGAAGGGATTCCAATTTTTCATTTCCTTCCATTTCACTTCTTCACAACATGTCCAGGCCCTGCTCCAAGTTTTGGGAGAACAAGACTGAGCGAATCATCTTTCTTCCACTCAAGGATCTTAGAGTTTCTAGAATCTATCACAACTCAATGTTCTCTCTCCACACTTAATCATTTTGTTAAAATTAATAAGGAATGTGGAGGGTTGGGATGCTTTAACTTACACATAAAAGTAAATATTTATTAATTCAAGAAAAATATTTCAAAGAATAATGTAATCATAAGCTATCAGAAGGTATCTCAGTACTAGCATCCTACTATACGTGCTTGAGGGTTTATGTGGTTCATGAAAAGAAACTGGAGCCCATAGAGCATCGGGGACCAGGACTCCCTAGAATGGACCGTAGAGCTCTCATGTCACATCACCAAGTTATAAGCTTATGCTAAACTCTGATTTCTAATTTCTTACACTTTCAATTCTGCTAACCAAGCCTCTGCTTTACTTTAGAAAAGAAAACACTCAGTGACAGAACCAGGCAGGAATCCAGCAAGCCTGAGAATGGTTCCCACATCGAAAGACTCTGTCAGCTAAAAGGTAATTGTTCAATTTCATTCGCTGACTTTGCATTTTCCCAGTGTATTTGTAAAGGGCAGGTACGAAAAATGTACATCTTTCTCCATTAAAATAAGCAGGGTATCATAGTCTACTTAGTAAGGAAAGACAAATTAATGGGATGGGATGGGATGGGATGGAATGGCATGGAATGGAATGGAATAGATTGAATATGTTATTTGTAGACCATTTACATGTGAATGTAGATACACAGAGACATACAGACAGGAAGAATATAAGTTGTCTATTGAAGGAAAAGATTAATTGCAAATAATATTTGAAAGTCTTTAGATGTCTAAAATAATTTAAAATGTATGAAAATCAGCACATAGAAGAAATCCTCTAAAATAACATTAATATATTAAAAGTTATTATAATTAGGTTTTCTTTTAAAAATTAAGAGAAATAATCTTAATTATTAATGCAAAATTATATAATTTTATAATTAAAAATTCCCAGTGCAAATTAGCAGCCAAGTATAGAAAAAATTATTAATATTAATTTACTTCATAATTAAAAGTACTTAACTTTGGGAAGGTAATCAAAAAAACAAAAAGTTTTAAGAGTTTACCAAGATGAATAACAGAATTAAAAGTTAATTTAGTTGGTGTTCTCTGTCCATTTTACTGAAATAAGAAATATTTGATTATATTAATTAATGATTGTTTAAGAGTTTCTGATTTAAAATTTTTTAGTTTACAGTTCTAGTCTCTTTTAACAACACAGAGTTAAGATCTTTTAGTTAATCTAAATGTTAAGATTTTTGTCAACTGTAATTGAAAATTTAAAAAGGAAGGAAAGGGGATGCTGAGATAGTTCAACAGGTTGAGAACTCGCCTTGCGACCATGAGGTCCGCGGTTCAATTCCCGATTCTGGCCCATTCAAACCCACATGCTGAACTGAGGTGCTACTGGTAACCACCAGGGTGGTGGCAAAGATTCTCACCTCCCATGAGGGAGGTCCCTGGTTTGGTTCCTGCCCCTTACGGTCCCACATCCACCTGAGTGGAATGAAACTATGTCAAACTAATGATGTACAACTATGGAGACTGCTCTGGGCCTTCCCCCTTCTCTCTCCCTCCCCCCTCTTTCTGTCTCTCTCCATCTCTCAAAACAATACAATTTTTAAAAGGGAGGAAAAAGGTGAAATGGAATAAGAGACTCAAATTTTCAGGCATAAAACAAATCAGCCTAGGAATATAGTCAATAATATTGTAATAGCATAGTACAGTGTGAGATGGTTGTTAGACTTACGAGAATCACTATTTTAGGTATAAAAATGCTGAGTAAGTATGGTATACATGTCAAATTAATCTAATATTGCATGTTAGCTATATTTTAATAAAAATCTTTTAAAAATATTGAAAAGAAGTCAGTTAAATTTTTAAAAATATCTTGGAACAAGGGGAATTACAGTGTGTTTTTATAACTAGTTTAGTGGTCTGATTATATATTCTGTTCAGATTCTGCCTTTTGTTTCTTTAATATAGCTCTTAGCTTTACAAAGTAATTATTTATAAAAATAACCAATTTCCTTTGAAACATTTATATTCTATGCAAGATCATATAACATTTTGGTGACTAATTTTAACTCAATTTTTAAATATTTACTCCTTTCTTTATTCTGGACACATAAATAGGTGAAACGTTTGGGGATTATTTAAAATATATTCTTTTTAAAGATTTATTTTATTGTTTTTGACACAGAGAGATAGAGATTGAGAGAGAAAGGGGAGGGCCCAGAGCAGTCTCCATAGATGTATGTCATCAGTTTTCAACATGGTTTTGTTCCACACAGGTGGGCGGGGAGCCACACAGGGTGGGAACTGGGCTGGGGGCCTCCCATATGGGAGGCATGCCCCCCTCGAGTTAGGTGCCAAATCGGTGGTCTCCTACATGGAAGCTCGCCCTAGAAGAAACTGAATTGGGCCCCCTACCACATGGAAAGTATACCCCAGTTCAGCATATGGGCCCACATGGGCCGGAGCTAGGACCAGTATTTGATCCTCGGACCTCAGGGCTGCAAAGTGAGCACTTAACCCTATGAGTTATCTCGGCTTCCCCTTAAATATTTTCTTCTGATTACAACACAAGAAATGTTTTAATAATACCATGTTTTGAATTGAATCTATCTTCATCTCATGGAAATAAGCTATCTTCAATCATACTCTCAGTAGGCTAGTCAAACAGCTATCCACCCATCCCTTTAATAAACACATGTTATTTTTAGACTATTGTATATTGATCTATGGATAAAGAAGGCATAACTGTGTTACAGACTATTTTTAGTTATAAGTTTGACCATACACCTGTTCCAAGTATTTTAAAACTGCTTTTCTGTGAACTTGAAGTGTTTTGTTTTTTGCTTATTTTATTTTATTGAATTTAAGAGTGAAAGGCAGGTAAGTTTATTATAACTACCCTGACAAAGCAGCAAAAAATATTGGGCCTTCCTAAGGTAAGGTGCTTCAGATTAATGATCTGTAGTTTTTCAGAGAATAAAGAAAACCTTTATAGAAAACCTTCTCAGCTTTGATAATTCTCAGGTTCTTGAGTGACTGTGTGTGTGTGTCTAAGAAGTTTAGCTGATGTTTCAGCAATAGTAGCTGAGTCACAGGACAGTGGAAGGGATTAATGACGTGTTAAGAAGCTGAGGGCCTGGGACCAAGGCTATTGGTGCCATTGTAAACTGAAGGGAGAAATTCAGTGGGGGAGGGTGGGCTACAAGTAGTAGACTTCAACTTTATGGGTGCAGTCACTTCAATTGAAATCCTCACAAAATTTCTAGCAATTAATGAGTGCCCTACATATCCATCTGTAAGATCTCTTTCTCATTTTAAACACCACCACTTCTTAACTGTTAATTGCGTAAGAGTGGTTTACTGGATCTGAGGATAGGCAGTGTGTGAAGTGTAGAATGAAGATTGAAGATGCATGATTGCTACCATTGACAGCCCAAGATTTTATTGAACACTAGTGATGAAATTGTAAAGACAGTCTCAATAAAACAGACAAAAATATATGGGGAAATAAGTGGTGGGAGTGACATTAACTCCTAAAGAACCTGTTACAAACTCCAAGACATGCCCCCACCCCCCGCAAAGGGGTCATGTCTCTTTATTTAAATTTTAAAATGATATTTCTACATGACACATATTATATTAACAGCACTGCAGTCCTAAAGAGTGTTGGGGACTGATGAAAGAAATGTCCACAGGCTGTTTTTAGCCAAGGATTTGTGCCTGGTGTTTTAAAACTAAAAAAAAAAAAAATTACTTAGTTTAATTACATGGGCTATATCGGTTAAGACAAAATGTATCAGAAGTTGAGTGCCAGAAACGTAAAATCTTTAGTTTAGTCCATTTCCTACATCTATGCTATTAAGAGACTATATCTTTGGCTTTAGTTTTATATCACTTTTAGTGATATATATATCACACACACACACACACACACATGCACTTGAAAAAACAAATTTTGAAATCTATGAATTGGAAATTATATAAGATCAAGTTATGGTTTAAGTAAAGATAGTTTTAGCAACAGGGTTTTCATATTTTATAGCAGAAAATACAAAGAATAAAAACACAGCATACTTTTAAAAAATTACTAGAAAGGAAACAAAACATGTTTAAACTTTTAGAGATTTTTCAAACAGTGTGACGGCAATAGACCGCAAATTCCATATAATAGAATACATGCAAAAAATTGACATATTAGTAAAGGAAGTAGGAACTGGATAAGGTGAGTAAACATGCTTAGTAATGAAACAAAGTATTATTTCCCATACTTTTGAAAAATTACTTTAAAATAAATCCTATTTATATATATAGTTTTGATGAAATTCATTTTATATATAAATATATATTACTATATTATACATATAATATTGTATTTATATATTATTATATTATATATAAACACATATTGTAATTATATTATAAAAGAACAGAAGTAATGCCTTTTTTAAAGTTTCCCAGCTCATAAAAAGGGGGAAGTACTTCTTGCCAGACCCTATATATATGAAAAATGTTAGGGCCCTTCAGTTTAACATTAGAATTTCCATTGGTTTGAAACCTTTTCCCTGAATTCTTGTCTATATTTTTATACAGCCCACTTCTTCAGAGTGAGCATATATATATGTGGGCTTAATTTTTCCAAACCTTTTTAGTTCTTCTACTTTATTGGCTTCATACTTTCATTTTCCAGATGGCAAATGCATCGGGTCACAAATGTTTTGACTCTTCTGTGTAATTTTCATGAACTACAATTGAATTTAAAAATGGTTTTCCAAGAGCGTGTGATTTAAGTCTGGTTGGGTTGGAGTACACAAAGAATGACAGAGAGAAGTCCTGTTTTACACCTGAATGTCCACTTAATAAATGCCCTGAGCAAAGGACTGCCTGCTGAGCGGGCCTCTTGTATTTCCAAGGAATGCTTTACCAATTCAAGGATGAGAACACTCAGAGTTCTAATGTTCTATATACAAATAAATCTTGTGTGGACTTGTACATCTGGAAACTATCTAATTGTTACCAACCAATGTCACCCCATTAAATTTAACAATAAAAAAAAAAAAAAGAAAGAAAGAAAAAATCTTGAGACTCTTTCAGTTCGTTAGGAGAGTCTTGACTAAGTTTAGTTACCTGAATATAGTCAGAAGTACATCTGTTAGAATAACCTAGAAGCTTGTTATAAATATGAGGACTGTCCAGAAGGTATCCAGCCATGTAACCACTCTCGTTACATTGACAGTGGCTAGATTTTTTTTCTGGACAGCCCTCATATTGTTTGTTTGGTTTTTATTTGCTTTAATCCCATTTATTGTTTTGGCATCTGCTTTTGAGAGACAGTTGGACGGTAGGGTACATGTTTATGGACACTCTTATTTGTGACCCACTTATGGACTTTATGTATGTACTGATGATCTATTGTTGCAAGCAAACTACCCTAACACTTAATGACATCGAGCAATGTGGTTTTAGGCTCATGGATATTGTGGGCCAGTAACTCAGTCAGGGCCATGCTTCATGATGTCTGAGGCTTCCTCTGGGAAGACTTGAATGACTGGGTAAGACTTCAGTGCCTGGCAGCTGGAATCATCTAGAACAGGGGTGTCCAATCTTGTGGCTTCCCTGGGCCACATTGGAAGAAGAAGAATTGTCTTGGGCCACACATAAAATATACTAATACTAACGAGAAAAGATGAGGTAAAAATAAAAGAAAGAAAGAAAGAAAGAAGGGAGGGAGGGAGGAAGGAGATAAAGAAAGAAAGAAAGAAAGAAAGAAAGAAAGAAAGAAAGAAAGAAAGAAAGAAAGACAGAAAAAAGAAATATTACAGTAACATCTCATAATGTTTTAAGAAAGTTTACAAGGGTGGAGTGGTCAAAGATGGTGGCATGGGAGGAGAATGCTGATAACTGCCTGGGAAGGGCCTTGTGAACAGAGGGGAATCCACAGGGGAAACCCTGAGAAGAAACCTCAACTAAGAGAACCACACAATGCAGAACAACACCCAAAGGTTTGAGAAAAAAGGGGAGAGTGGGAGAGGGAAGGGGAAGCAGCGGTTCGGGGACAGAGACTCGGAGTGTGGCCCGGGGCTGGCAAAAACAAAGGGGGATTGGGGGACTACGGTCAAAGTGGAGCTGGATCGAGGGCGGGCTGGAAGCAGAGACCTAGGGAGCGTGGAAGCCCCACAAGACTGTGGACAATTTAACATCCAAACTCAAGGGACAGCACACAGTGCCCTAATCAGATCACGGAGCCTAAAGTGGAACAGGGACTGTGGAGCAGGGCGGCTGCACTTCCCGGCGGGCGGGGTGAGAGCAGGGCACCAGCCCACAGCAGCTCAGCACCCCTGATTTACGGAGGAGATTGACTGTGAGGGAGCGCCTTCTGAGGACAGGGCTCTTGGAGTGGGGGCTGGGGCTTGAGTGGGCACAGCTGCATTGGACGTGCTTGGAGTGAATCCGGCGGTCTCAACAGAGCCGGGAGCGAAGAGCGGCTGCCGCCGGAGCTACGGCCTGTGCGCGCAGGGCTTTCGGCGCCCCGCCCACCGGGCCGCCGAGACACTGCTGCTTGCGTGCCAGCGCGCTACTGGGCTTTTGGCACCCTGCTCACCAGGCTGCTGCAGCGCCACTGCCTGCGTGCAAGACTGGCTTTCAGCGCCCTGCCCACCGGGACGCTGCAGCACTGCTGCCTGCTCGTGAGAGTGCAACTGGGCTTTTGGCGTCCCGCCCACTGGGCCTCTGGGGCGTTGCAGCCCGCGTGCGCAACTGGGATGCCTACCGGGTCGCCGCGGTGTCATTGCCTGCGCGCGGGACTGCGCGGCCGACCAGGGCCTCTGCCAAGCCCCAGCCCATCCAAGTGCTGCCCTGAAGTCGTGGCTTACAGATACGATTGAAGGAGGGGCAGCCAGGCAAAGGAGAGAAAGACCAGAGCTCCTTCGCCCCACCCGACTGAAACACCCCCCACCCCCCGCCCTTGCTGAAAGAGGAATCTGATATTGTGTCTCAGTCCCACCCTAGCTCCTACTCACATGCCCCCACCCCTGGCCACACCTTTACTACCCTGATATCTAACAGCTAAGACTGCAACCTGAAGTGCTCCAGGACACAGAAGCTGTCTGCTTCCCCCAACCCTCTCCCAAAATCTCATTCTCCCACAACTGCACCCAAAAGAAAAAATAAAGACAAGCCCATCTGATAGGCAAACCCCCAGAGGGAAAACAGACTCATGCGTAAAGCAAAAAGAACCACATCAAACACAATGCACACCTCAGAATCCAAAGCCCCTCCAGAAGATCAGGGGCAGTCTTTAGTAAAGGACCTTGCACACTTGGAATCAAATCTAAGTGAAACAGAATTCAGGGCTGCATTAATCAAGACACTCA
>PVKE010015344.1:0-33592 GCA_004027555.1 Craseonycteris thonglongyai
GCGCTCGCTTTGAGGCCACGAGGACCGAGGATCGAATCCCGGCTCCGGCCCAGGCAGGACCCACATGCTGAACTGGGGAGTTCCCACAGTTCGGTTCTCTAGCTGTCTCTGTCTCTGTCTCTCTCTCTATCTGTCAAAAGTAAAATAGAAATAAATATGCACTGAAGATAAAACAATTACTCTCTATAAATATAAAAAATAAAAATAAAAAAAAAATGAATACCCAAGTCAGATTAAAATACAAAGTTTTGACTCTTCCTTTTTTTCTGTTTCCAAACTATGCAAATCAATTCTGTTATTGCCTTTTAAATGGCTTTTAAGTTCTCAAAAACCAAAGTTAAACCCTTCACTCATTCCTCTGACCATGACATTATATTCTTTGAAACATACACAATCCAAACTTTCATACAGATTTTTCTTTTTCTGTCCGGTTTTGTTCAGCAATCTAAGTACAACTAGGTTCCACCAATGACCAATGAGGTATACTTAATGCAGATGTTCAGAAAGAAAAAATATATACTCGTATATTAAGAAAACTCTTGATTCTAGACAAAGGTTTTGAAATGGGGGAAAAATAATTCTCCCCACGATTACCTCTGTTGTAATGCCTAGATAGGAAAGATAAAAGAGCCTATATTCCATATGCCCCCCAGAGGGATCTGGCCAAGAGACTCTGAAACATCGTTTGTTTGTTTGTTTGTTTGTTTTTTCCATTTCACCTTAAGTGAATACTAGACCTTAGGTAATCGTATTTCTTTGTTTGGATTTTTGTATTTTATCTGAGTATAACTCTTCCTTCTCCTTGTGGCACCACTTAAGTTTGGAAAAAGCTATTTAGCTTTAATAAGAATGATAGGGGGTGCCAGGTTAGCTCAGTGGTTGAGAGCCTGTCTCCTAATCTCAAGGCCTGGAGGTTCAATTCCTGTCCCTGGCCTTGGCCTGTGCAAAGCCACATGCCAAACTGCAGCGCAACTGGTGACCACTAGAATGGCTTGGTGGTAATGGTGCTCATCTACCATGTGAGAGGCCCCTGGTTCCCCAGTTCAGTTCCCACCCCATGTAGCCCCACAACCCACTGTGTGGAATGAAACCATGTCACAACTAAAGACGTGTAACTGTGGAGACTGCTCTAGGCCCTTCTCCTACCCCTCACATTCTCTCAAACAACAAAATTAATTGTTTGAGAAAAAGAAGAACTGATACTATACTCTTCCTGCCAACAACTGAATTGTGTTTCACCAAAAAAAAAAAAAAAGTGTGTGTGTGTGTGTGCACATGTACTTATGTGTATTTAATTTTTACAACAACCCCATGAAGGAGATATTACCTCCATTATGAGGATGTGAAAAATAACACTTGAAATATTTAAGTAACATACTTAAGAAAATGACAGGGGTAGAAATTAAACTCATGCTTATCTGATTAATAGTCCATGCCCTGAATCTCTCCCCAGCATGCCCATATCATATTTATTATCCATTCATTTCTAAAATGCTTCTCATCCAAGAACATGGGCCTCCAGCCCTGAATCATTGGTGTAAGGTATCCATTCTATTGGAAATACAGAGCAAAACTTTACTAACCTCCAAGTTTTGAGAGGCTTCTAGAATTTCTCAATGTGGAGGTCTGCAAGGGCAATAAAAATATATGTTGCATGTGTTCTTCAACAATCACTCCTTCTTAGGAGTCCTGGGAAAAGAACAAAATCAGTACTATCCTCCCTGCAAACTTTCCCCACCATGTAGGCTCAAACAAATAATTAGTTACTCTCACTGCTTTAAAGGCTGGTTCCAAAATACAGCTCAAATCACAAATATGAGAGAATGTTAACTATCATGTGAGAATCAGAAAGTAGTTTCACTCAAATTAAAATTTTTATTGCAGTAGAATCACTGATATGTTTTTAAAAGGGATAAAGTTTGAAATTTATGAAGTTATGAAAAGTGCTGTTTTGCTCCATGGCACTTGCATATAATAGAGCACTTTGTGTATCATGCATAATGAAGATTGTTAAAGTGCTTCACTAATGTACAGACCCACCTTGATTTTAATTTTTTTTATTTTTTATGGAAGAAAAAAAGTGTCACTCTTTTAATTGGTAGGAAATAAAGTTCTTCCATAAAACATCTGTGTAAAGCTGTTAAAATGTGTAATTTCAATTATTGCTTCAAACACAAGGAATTTGGTATGACCATTTGTTACAACCTATATAGTTTAACCTCTTCAAAACTTACTTTATATTCACTTGTTCAAATGACATTTTATCTATTTTTTTTAATTGAACATTTTGTTACTAAAGTGAAATGTAAAAAGAAAAAAAGGAAAAACAAGAGAATCAGTCATAATAGTTATAGCTTTCCCCCATTAAAGAACAAAACAGAGGTGAAAGAGCTGGACAATCTCCTACCCCAAAAGCATTGAGGCAGAAAGATGGAGTCTCTGAGAATTTCCAAAATAATAACATGTATTTTGCCCCTTTTTTTAATTTATAATTTCTAAAAATCATTAAACATGTTAATAAATTTATTTCTTGTTTGTGAACCACATGAAAAGTTCTTTATTTTGATGATAGAGGAAAGAGAAAGGCAAAGAAATGGAAATGTTACAAGCTTTGTTCTCATCATATTGGGACTTCTGATTTCCAACAAGACAAATTAATATGACCTGAAATAGTAGTTCAAGGCAAAATCAATTTTCTTTATGAGCAACTAAAAGAGTTTTCTATATGTTCACAAATGCATTCTGATTTAAAAATAAAAACAGTGCATTGGTTAATAATAATGTTATCAATGATTAAGAATCTGCCATATACCAATATTAAATGCATTACATAAATTATCTCATTTAATTTAATTCTCACTTTACATATTAAGAAACTAATGTTCATGAGGGTTCCAGCACCAAAAAAGCAACAAGATGTGTTTGTAAGGTTGTCTTTTGGATTTGTTCAGAGTGTGTAATTTGGGGATGCTGTGTTGGCTTAGCGGGTTGAGCGCTTGTGTTGCAGCCCCAGGGTCTGAGAATTGAGTCCTGGCCCCAGCCTGTGCAGAACCATATGCTGAACTGGGCTGTGCTTCCCATGTGAGAGGACCTGGACTAGTTTTTCACCCTGCTTGGTCCTGTGCCTACCTGTGTGGAATGAAACTATGTTGAAAACTAATAACATACAACTATAGAGAGTGCTCTGGGCCCTCTGCCTTCTCTGTCTCTCTCTCTGCCTCTCTGTCTCTCTATGTCTCTCTCTGTCTCTCTGTCCAAACAATTGGACTAATAAAGCAATTCTATGGTTATCTCAGGCAATAACAACCTAATGCATAACTAATGGGGAGAGAAAAAAAAGGTCAGATCTAATATGCAGGATAGCCACTCTTTAAAGTGCAGCGTGGCCGTGGCCAACTCATGTGCCACATTTTATAAGATCTCCAGTTCAGCAAGAAACAACTAATACTGGGAGAACATTGGGAGAAAAGGTTTCCCATTCTTTCCTTACTTAGATTCACTCCTTTGATTAGGACATGTAGAATTGCTTTTACATACATTCTCATGAGTTTTACCCATCAACAACTTCAGAACATTCAGTCTTTCCCTCACTCCAGTGGGACTCTCTGTTTACCTCCTCTCCATCAATCTATAACTCTTCATTCCTCTAGGACCCAGCTCTTGGCTTCCAGAAAGACTTTTCCAACCCACTACTCTCCATGCTTATCACTCCTCACTTCCTTCTTTCATCACACCATACAGTGCTTGGCATCTTGCTTCCCCTGTCAGACCAAGTTCTTCAAGGGCCAAAATTTCACCTCTACTTTCCTGTTTCTCCAGGTGCCTGTTAAATTAATGTACTAATGATATATTTATTCTTCTTTAGATTGAAGATATTGAATGCAGCGGATATGACTTCCAAGCCACTCTAATCTATTAGGATACCTATAACTCAGGGACTCACTGAGACTTCTTAATGCATTATTCATCCAGTTTATTGATTCTATTTTCCATCTGTAATAAATGTACATGCCCTGTTCCCAAACAGTAGCTCAGTAAGTATGAGATAATTCAACTTCCCTTAAAACCTAACACTGGGGGAAGCCAGGATGGCTCGGTGGGTTAAGCACTCACTTTGCAGCCCTGGGGACCGAGGATTGAATCCTGGCCCCGGCCTGTGCGGACCCATATGCTGAACTGGGGTGTGCCCCCAGTTCAGTTCTCACTGGGGTGAGACCCCGGCCCAGTTCCTGCCCTGTGCAGCCCCGCCCACCTGTGGAATGAAACTATGTGGAAAAACCGATGATGTGCAACTATGGAAACTGTTCGGGGCCCTCCCCCTTCTCTCTGTCTCTGTATCTCTCTCTCTCTCTCTCTCTCTCTCTCTCTCTCTCTCTCTCTCTCTCTCTGTCAAAAACAATAAAAATAAATCTTAAAAAAAAATTTTTTTTAAACAAAAACCTAACACTGGTTTTTATGAGTTGCTTAAATATTTATTCTTTGTGAACTCAGAGTTCCTGGGTCCATCAGACTTTATATCTATAACTGAGCCTTCTGAATTCAAAATCATTCTAGATTTTGATGTCAGTTCTCATTCATTTTACCCATCTGTATTAATTTAGCTAATCTATGCTGTGATATCAAATAAACCCAGATTTCTTGAGGCTTTTATAACATAAAAGTTAAGAATTTGCTCACACATGCCTTTCTTTGGAGAGCAAGGTTCTCCTCCACCCAGTCACTGTGGCAGAGGAAGAGAGTAAGGAGGTGCATTTGCCTCCACCTAAAACTGACTCTTCTACTTACAGTCCATTGGTCAGAATTAGTCATGCAGTTCCAACCCACCTCCAAGGGAAGCTGGGAAATATAAGAAAGACATAGACATTCAGTATGCTTTTATTAACAGTCTATGACATATCACCCTTTAGGGCCCAACTCAAATATCTTTTCCTCGACCAAGTTCTCTCCAATTTTCCCCAAATAGGTGTGGTCACATGTTTGCTCCAAATTCCCAATACTACATGGCCTATGTTCATTTCTTCCATAGTTTATATTCTCTGCCACAGGTGGAATGTGCTTGTTTCATCCACATTTGCTAAACCCTAAGCTCATTGTGTAGGGGGCTATGTTGTATTCAGCTCTTCAAGGCCCCTTTTAAAACCTAGCACTATTCAAGAATCTTTGCTGAATTCACAAGAATCAGGTAGGGACTCAGGAATGTAGGAATTCAAAAGCACCTTTCAGAAAACAGAGGAGGGAAAGGGCAGCAAAGTTTATAGATATTCAGAAGTAAGAACCTCCCTTTGGAAAATAGTTTCTGCTTTCTAATTTTCTCATGTTTGGTGGGCACAGCAAGATGGCATCATTGAAAAACATTGGCCAAGACTGAACAATATATTACAGATTTGTTTAATATTGGCAGTTTTTAAAAAATGTTCCTTTGAACAGTCTCAGCAAGGGAAAGCTCTCTCTCCCAGCACTGCTGTAAAAGGTAGAAGGCAGCTTTCTGCCCATTCCAAATCACCAGAAGTGAAGTATCAAGTCATAAATGTCCCCCAGTGACTGGCTGGGCTAGTTGGTGTGGATTTTTCCCCTTCTACTTTGCAGAAAGAAAAAGACAGTAAAAGTTCCTTCAGTGAGCTGCCAAGGTGCTCCCAGGCCATTGTGCAGAAACATTGTCAGGTGAAATTAGGGAGTACAGACTCCATGAGTGTAAAAAATCAATACTTGATGGAAGATTGCTCCCTGGAAAATCTGTTTTGATTCCAGGATTAATTCATGACCAAAGGCTTCTGCAAAACGACATACCATTAGTCAGAAAATAAACACATTCAATCCTTGAAATTGGATGGAAATATGTCATCTGATTGACCCATTCTCCTCACTCTCTTGGCAGAGAGAGTGGGTGTGGTAGCTATGTGAATTAGTGTATCACACCTGGTCCATTTTCAAAACAGGATAAAAAATATATATTTTTTTAAAGTCCAGTGTGAATTGGGAGTAGTCTCCAGGCCATTATTCGAAAGCTATCAGAAATGTGTTTCAGTAAGGCAAATGCATTTGTCTGGAAGGCCTGATTCTCTTGAGCTTTCTAAGCCTCAAAATAAACCCTACTAAAAATCTTAAAATAGAACAATTTTTCCTCCAAAGCAGTGACCTGCAATATTAACCACAGTGTAATGTCTTTGGCATATATAAAGTAACATTCTTCTCACTCCTATCTGTTAGGTTACTTCAACTAAAAACTTTTGAAAGTTTCAACTCTTCATTTGTACTAATGTCATCGGTATTCAGGGCCTTTCCCAACTTGTATGGTTAGAACTTCAACAGGGATGAATCTCATTCCACAGACCCTATTACTTGTACCTGTAAACATCACTCTCTTTATTTTTTTAAGTCAAATTAAGTCAGATTCTGAGGCCATCAATCATCATTAGGAATGTTTCTTCACCTCCACGGTGACAAAAAGAGCCCAAGAGTTTTGACAGAGCGAATGTTCAGGGATGCCCTTCTCTTCCTCTATCCAAACTGGTCACCACCAAGTTCAAGGCTACACGGTCCCTTGAGACAGGTTGTTCTAAAGACACAGCAAACCTTGCCAACTTGAAGTTCCAGTCCAAGAATCAGGCTTCACTCTTCTCTCTGTTTTTCAATATCTTCCCTAAAAGACACCCATCTCTCTCTCTTTCTCCTTCAGTCTGCTCAATAAGCTCATTGCTTGCAAAAATCAACACAGGATAAAGGGCTGTATTCAAATACCAATTTTTTCATTCTGTTAGGCAAGATAGCACATCTTCCCAGTTAGCTTTACGGTATGGGGGAGAGAAATTAAAGAAAGACAAAACTCAATGAATATGTCAACAATTCATGCATCCACAGACACACCCTGAAAGACTGCTTCTGCAGCATCTCCACTGTTGCCTTCTGCCCCTGTTCTGCTCATGAAGAAACAGGCATCCTCCCAGTGCGAAAGAACATTTTAATCTACTTGTTGATGTACTCTGGGCCCACACTATGGCTATTAACACTGTCAAATATGCTGAATGTATGGAACAGAAGAGAGGTCATGACACCAGATATTTGTATTCATCTTGCTGGAAGAGGAATCGCCAAGGTGAACCTTGCCTTCTCCAAGCACCTTTCCTTGCAGATACCAAAGATAAAGATAGCAGCTGCATTGTTCACAACCATGCAACAGGAACAATCCCTGTAGGAGAAGACCACAAACCTGCACCTCATCACCTGTGGAGACCTCAGAAGAATCCCCTTATTTGGGAGTAAATTGAGATGAGAAGAGATTGTCTAAAACCTGCATTTGAGAAAGAAAAGCTTTAAACTTGCTGTGTAGGTGTTGGTGCTTCAGATGCTCCCAAGGCTCCTTGTTATCCCAGTTTAACAGCTCACCCTCTGGACTATAACTCATGTTGAGAATATTTGACATTCAGTGAAAAAAAAAAGAAACTTGAAACAAGAACACAGACGCCAGCACCCAATGGATGGCACACCGCCCATCATCCAACGTAAAACCTTTAGCTCTGATATTTCAATTTGCTAACGCAGCCTGGGCTCCTTAGGCTCCTGAATTGGACCAGGACACAAGTATGATGGCACGAATCGTCACTCTTTCAAAAAGAGTATAGATTGTTGTAACAATCAATAAACAAGCTAGACGACTAAAGAGTTATGTGAGGTTTCCTCACTCTTGCTTGCCAGTGGGAAGAAGAAAATCATATTAAACACCAATATGTTCTAGTATCACATAATAATCATGTTTATTCTTTTGCCTCATTGCAGATATTTCTAAAATAAAAATGAGACTTCTGAACAATGGAAAGAGAACTTTCAAAATCCAGCCCTCTCTAGCCATGAAAGAACAGTTTCATCTAAAATTAAGCCCACAATCTCTGAAATCTTTCCCAAAGAAATGAAGACAGAAGAAGTCAACATTATAATTGCTTATACCAAAATATTTGTACTTTCACACATGATTTAAATATTAGCGCTCAGTTTCAGGAAGTTCTCTTCTATGTCTACTTTAGAACTTGGCCCTCCCCATATACTAGAAACATATACAGCCTCACCACAGAAAACTGTAGGGAATGGAACACTAAATAAGGGATCTGAAAACTCAGATTCTTTGACCTACCTTACCATCCACTAGCTCCAGAATCCTAGAATCATCCATGAAGTACAGGACTTTTCTAAACCACAGACCATTAGGAAGATTTTTAGATCACCTCCTCAAAATTCCTGGAATTTCGTTTTGCAGACACATTGAAGAGGTGTTTCCACACACATACAATGGAGATGTTGTTTTTGTATATACATTTAAAAATACTGAGTGATGGACACATAATACGATGCATGAATGATGTGATGTGGACTTGTACATCTGTAAACTATCTAATTGTTACCAACCAATGTAACCTCATCAAATTTAACAATAAATTTAAAAAAAAATAGGTATTGGAAGTTGCTGGGTTTCCAAATGTGATCAATTTTTGAAAGGTAAATGATTACCTAAAACAATGATTATATTCCCTCTGACTTTGTCAGCTCTAAAACACCTTGATGTCAAAATTTTCAACTAATAATGGTTGCTGACAGAGCTTAAATAATGGTGCCTGTGCATATCTTCAGTTTATATTCAGATAAATAGATACAAACCAGCCTTGAAATTATGTCGAGAGGGTAGAAAGACATTCAAGACATATCTGCAACTAATTCAAAAGAGTCTTTCCTTAAACATTCTTTTAAAAAAAAAAAAAGAAGAATTCTCAGCTATTCTCCTCAAACTAGTGAGAATGTGGAAGTTTTAGGGCTAGCAAGGGTGAAAAGGTGTTTCATAATAAAGTCCTTGACCACTCTTAAGTAATGTCATGTATATCCTCTGAAAAAGTCACTGATATCTTTGAATCACATTTTTGGCCTGGAATGTTTCCTCGCAAGCATTGTTTTGTGAGGGGTTGCAGAGATGTAACCTCTATACAGTGAGTACAAACAGAAGAGCAGATGCTGCCCATCTTTCTTTTGTCTTGAACATACTCAAAGGACTGGGGGGTGGGGGTTACAGAAGCCACCAGAGAGCTGGGAAGCAGGGCTACCACAGAGCCTACTCTAGGTGCACCAATCACCACACATACGCATTCACACACACACACACATACTCCCCTTTCCTCCCAATTCTGAGATGCTTTCTCAGCTGTGGAAAACATAGTTATACCCCTGGCATCAGAGCTGAATTCCAGGCTGTCCCACCATTGACACATGACCCTCACCTCTTCGGCTCATATAATTCCACCTTCCTAACTCAGCCTCCAGTGTCCTTTCCCTTCCTTCCCTTTCAGTAGCTCTTACCAAGCACACTGACATACGTGTTTTCTTTATAATATTTTTGGAGGGTTTTTTTTTAATTAATGTTTATTATTCAATTATATTTGACACTCAGTATTATTTTATATTAGTTTCAGATATACAGTATAGCAGTTAGACATTTATACAATTTACATTGTGATCCCCCCAATAAATTTCGTATCCACCTGACATCACACATAGTTATTACAATATTTCTGGAGGTCTTTGCTCTAAGTGGAAGCATGAAGCACTAGGAAGACATAATGTTTGCAATCAAACTGAACTGGGATCAAGATCTAATCAAGGGGAAGCTGGGATGGCTCAGTGGGTTAAGCATTCACTTTGCAGCCTTGGGGACCAAGGATGGAATCCTGGCCTGTACGGACCCATGTGCTGAACTGGGGTGTGCTCCACATGCAGCAGGCCCCCAGTTCAGTTCTTACCTCCTAGTTTTGCCCCTGGCTCAAAGGGGGGTGTGCCTCCCATGCAGAGGCCCCCAACCCAGCTTCTGCCCTGTGCAGCCCCCTCCCACCTGTGTGGAACAAAACCATGTCGAAAACTGATGCCATATGACTATGGAGATTGCTCTGGGCCCTCCTCCTTCTCTCTGTCTCTCTCTGTCTCTCTGTCAAAAACAATAAAATAAATCTTCAGGGAAAAAAAAAAGATCTGATCAAGAGACTCTTGAAAATTTAGGCTTGCTTAGCTTATTTTCCTGGCCCATTAGTCATCTGAGAGATCTTGATAAGAAAAAATAGGCTTGAACACTGTCTCATAGTGGATGCTCAGTACATTATTTATCTTCCTCCCCCACTGTTTAGACCTTTCCCCATGTGTATACTCCTTTTCTTTCCAACTATACTATGAGTTCCTCAAATGGAGTAGCCACTTCTCTTACTAGATTCTTCTAAGGTAGTGTGGTATGATTTGAACTTAAAGATAATAGATTCACATCTAAGCATCCTCCTCCACCATTCCCCTTGTTACCTGTGAAAGTTTAAACAAGTTATTGGGTCTCTTGAAGTCCCAGCCTCCTCATCAAGTGAGGGTAAAATGATCATCATCTTATTGGGCTGATGTAATAACCAATGACATAAGTACCTAGCACATTACAGGCATTTGGTTAAGTGTCCTACAAATGGATTTAAGAAATGGTCCTTCTTTTTTTTTTTTCCTTAAGATTTATTTTATTGTTTGAGAGGAGTGGGGGGCGGGGGGCAGAGTGCACCAGAGCAGTCTCCATAGTTCTACATCATTAGTTGTTACATGGTTCCATTCCACACAGGTGGATGTGGATGTGGAGCCACATGGGGCAGGAACCAAACTTCAAACCTCTCACATGGGAGACAAGAACCTTTCCCACTGAATCATAGTGGTTACCAGTTGCACCACAGTTCAGCATATGGGTTTGCGTGGGCCAGAGCCAGGATTCTATCTCCAGACCTCATGGTTGCAAATCAAGTGCTCAACCTGCTAAGCAATCTTGGCATTTCCTAAAAATGCTCTTTCATTTCTGATAGGTTGTATTTAGATAATACTTCTGCCTAGACCTCAGTGCCAAAAGGGATAAGATTTGGTCTTTTAGTTTTTGGTCAAAAATTCTACCAAAACATGTCTTTTTATTCATTGAAGACCCAGAGAACAACTTAATAAGACCTACAGCTGCCCAAATCAAACTGCTGATACAATTCATTGAGGAAAAGACAGTTAAATTTGGGATTTAGTGTTAATCACAATTTTTCTCTTACTCTTCTCCCCAGACTCATCCTCCTTAGAGGATGCAGCAAGGAAGTCAACTTTCAAAAAATGTCCCAGCTAGATACTCATTTATTCACTTTTCTAGGTATTGAGAGAGCTATGGAAATAAATTTACAAAGACAAAAATGATTGTCTATAATATGAAATTCCATAAAGAAAAACTTAAGTAAGATCTGACCACCAAATAAAATTTTTCTGCAGAAGCCGGGACAATAGAACTTTTAACAATAATCACATTTCAGTTTTGAAGTTCATTTAGGCATTTCTTAAAAGATTTAGTTTGTGGGTGGTCTACCATGTCTAATAAAGGACAATTAAATTTATGTGTGACTGTCCATCAGAGTTTACAGATATAGTTAACAGGAGTTAATGACTTATTTTCTCTTCCATTTCAACTAGCAAGATAAGACCAAGTACATGGGAGTTTTCCTATAGCAAGGTGACTGGTCAATATCAATACTTGATCTCTCAATGGCATCAAAATATTGTTTAATAATTTAGAAACAACCATGTAATCTTCTCCTCTAGCAAAAGCAAGTCAGGCATTTACTAAATGTTGACAAAATACTTAATTCTAGGGATGTCTTGAAGATTTGCAATTATTAAAAAATTTTTAATAAAAATTTTCTTTAATTATTTTACATATTACTTTTCTTTTCATGTTATTTTTATGTCTTGTGGTGGAAACTATATTAGAGTTTGTTCCCCCACCAACCCCAATATCTTTACTCAAAAGTGGTCTACAAACATTTGTATACATATGCTATCCCTGGTTGAGAGTACTTGGAAAGATAGGCTGGGGCTTAAGTGGGTTAGACAAAGCCCCTTTTCTTGAGGTCTATCCACCAGGAACATCACTGTGAGCACAAAAAAAAGTTTTAGCCTTTAGAATTTTAATCTCAAATAATGAGATACTGTCATCAAGGACATTTGCACTTGGAACCCTTTTACCCTGGCCATCATCAGGCTGTCAGGCTAAGATCTATCTATTCAGTCATGTTAAATATCCCACTTGTAGACATTTTGCTTAACATTTAGTTACTGAAATGCCCTGGGAAGACTCACAATTCATAGTCCAGCATAGTAACTCTTGACTTTACAAGTTAAAGAGGGTAGGAAAAGAGTAATACCAAGTCTTCTGTCCCTATTTCAATAGTCACTTTCTAGAATGTTCTCTTCTTACTGTTCTCTCCCCAAAGAACAAATCCAAGAATAATACTTTTAATAATTCAAATCTCTCTCTTTCTCTCTCTCTCTCCCTCTCTCCCCCTCCCTCTTTCTCTCCAGAATCTGCCTTTGTTGACCTACTCTTGAGGGAATGGAGAAGAGCATCAGCCTATCTCTCTGATATCATCCTCTTCCTACCTGGCTCATGAACACTGCAGTTTCTCTAGGAGCTGGCATATCTTCAATGCCCATCATTTGCTTAATACTGTTCTGGTCCCACTGGCAACATGAGTGATGGACTGTTACAGAATCCTCCAACCCTGCCCCACTTATAGAGACTCAAAATTATTCTGGAGACTACCTTTATAGATAGTGATACACACAATCAGAATTCCAGCAGAGGACAATGTTCTAGCAATGCCTAAATCTTGGGTTGTGAAATCCAGGCTACTTTTTATAGAGAGTGCCATAAAAGACTTTACAAGTCTTGTTCTTTTTCCCCTTCTTTTTACCCATCTTGTGGCCCTTCAGAAATGCCCACTCTATAGCCCTCACTTTGAACTCTGTGTCCCAGGTCTTCTGGGTACCTCCCCCAATCCATGCAGGCTCTGACTTTTGTTTCTTTCCCCTTTTCCTTCCCCAACTAGTCCAATCTCTTTCTGCCCTATCATAAAAACCTGCAAACTTGATGGCAAAAAAAACATAGAGTAATAAATATGAAGCTTATGTTCTTGTGATGGAATACAAACAATAAATACATAGACAGTAAACCAAAATTATTAGATAGAGTGTTTTCTGATGGACATGGTGCCACAAAAAAAATAAATAAATAGAAGATGATAAAGTGAAAAAGAGAACTGGCAGTGAAGGAGGGCCAGGGTCATGTAGATTAGACTGTCAAGATAGATATTTCTGTGGAAGCCAGGATGGCTCAGGGAGTCAAGCATTTGTTTTGCAGTCCCAGGGACCAAGGATCGAATCCCAGTCCCAGCCTATGTGGACCCATGTGCTGAACTGGGGTGTGATTCCCATGCGGGAGACCCCCAATTCAGTTCTCCATCCCTGGTTCAGCCCTTGGCTCAAGGGGGCATACCTCCCATGCAGGAGTTCCATAGCCCAGTTCCCACCCTGCGTGGCCCCTGCCCACATGTGTGGAACAAAACCATTTCAAAAACTGATAACACACAACTATGGAGACTGCTCTGGGCCCTCCTCCTTCTCTCTGTCTTTCTCTGTCTCTGTCAAAAACAATTAAAAATAAATAAATCTAAAAAAATAGATATTTGGGGGAAGCCGAAATGGCTCAGTGGGTTAAGTGCTCACTTTGCAGCCTCGGGGACCGAGGATCGAATCCCGGCCCTGGCCCGTGTGGACCCATATGCTGAACTGGGGGCACTCACCAGGGTGAGACCCTGGCCCATTTCCTGCGCTGTGTAGCCCCTCGCCCACCTGTGGAATCAAACTATGTGGAAAAACCAATGATGTGCAACAATGGACTGTTCTGGGCCCTCCCCCTTCTCTCTGTCTCTGTCTGTATATCTCTCTCTCTCTCTCTGTCAAAAACAATAAAAAATAAATCTTTAAAAAAAATAGATATTTCTAAGGAAGTGACTTTAAAGTTGACATCTAAATGACAGGAGAAAGCTACTCTTGCAAACATCTAAGAGAAAAGTTTTCTTTTTTTTTTATTAGTTTCACATGTACAAGAGAACATAATGCTTAGACATTTACAGATCTTTTATAGCGATAACCCCAATAGGTCTATTTTCCATTTGATACCTTATATATCTATTATACCATTGACTATAGTCTGTGTCATATCCCTTGATTATATATAATAGTTGACATTCAACATTATTTTATATTATTTTCAGGTGCTCAACACAGTGGGTAGACATCAATGTAATTTATGAAGTGCTCTCCTGATGGGTCCAGTGTCCACCTGACATGGTGCATAGCATTTTCAACATTATTAACTATATTCCCAATATTGCACCTCACATCTCTATAACCACTATATGACTACATATTTTCATTTCCCAACTTCTTTACCCTTCCCACTTATCCCCCATTCCCTGTCTCATCTGACACTGCCTGTTTGAATCTATTTCTATTTTGATTATTCATTTATTCTGTTCTTTAGATTCCACATGTAAGTGAGATTATATGGTATTTGTCTTTTCTCGGTCCAACTTATTCTGTTTAGCATAATAATTTCTAGTTTTTCCATGTTATTGCACATGGTAACATTTCATTGTTTCTAATGGCCCAGTAATACTCCATTGTGTAAATGTATCACAATTTCTTTATCCATTCATCTACTGGTGGGCATTTAGGTTGTTCCATATCTTGGCTATTGTGAATAAAACTGCAGTAAACATAGGGGTGCATATATTTTTTTGAATTAGTGTTTTGGATTTTTTTGGATAAATACCTAGAAATAGAATTGCTAGGTCAATAAGATAGTAGTTTTAGTTTTAGTTTTAAATTTTTGAGGAACCACCATATTGTTTTCCATGGTGGCTGAACCAATTTGTAATTCCACCAATAGAGAATCCTCACCGACACTTGTTGTTGGTCAAATTATTAATGATAGCCATTTCTACAGGAGTAAGGTGGCATCTCATTGTGGCTTTGATTCACATTTCTCTGATGATTAGTGATGTTGAGCATCTTTTCATGTATTTATTGACCATCTATATATCCTCTTTGGAGAAATGTCTATTTAAGTCTTCTGTCCATTTTTTAATTGGGTTGTTTGTTCATTTGTTTGTTTGTTTGTTTTTATTGACTTGTATGCATTTCTTATGAATTTTGGATATTAACCCTTTATCAGATGCATCATTGGCAAATATCTTCTTTCATTCTGTAGGATGTCTTTTCGTTTTGTTGATGGTTTCTTTAGCTGTGAAAATACTTTTCAGTTTGATGTAGTCCCACCTATTTTTTCCTTTGTTTCCTTTACCTATTACTAAGGTTAATGTCTAAAAGGTTAATTCCTATATTCTCTTCTAGGAGTTTTATGGGTTCAGGTTTAAATTTAAGTCTTTAATTTATTTTAAGTTTATTTTTGTATACAGTTTAAGAGAGTGGTCCAATTTCTTTTTTTTTTTGAAATTATCTGTTCTGTTTTCCCAGCACTATTTATTGAATAAACTATTGTTACCCCGATGTAAATTCTTATTTCCTTTGTCATAGATTAATTGGCCATAAAGACATGGATTTATTTCTGGGCTCTCTATTGTGTTGCATTAATCTATGTGTCTGTTTTCATGCCAATACCATGCTGTTTTGATAACTGTGGCCTTGCGGAAGATTTTGGTATCTGGTAGTATGATTCCTCTAACTTTATTCTTCTTTTCTTATCATTGCTGTGGCTATTCTGGATGTTCTATAGTTCACTATAAATTTTAGGATTATTTATTCTAGTTCTGTGAAAAATGGCATTGGTATTTTATTTTAAGATTTATTTTATTGTTTTTGACAGAGACAGAGAAAGACAGAGATAGAGAAAATGGGACAGGCCCAGAGCAGTCTCCATAGTTGTATGTCATCAGGTTTGGTGGGCAGGGGCTTTGCAGGGCAGGAACTGGACTGGGGCCTCACACACAGGAGGAACACCCCAGTTCAGCATATGAGTCCACATGGGCCAGGGCCAGAATTTGATCCTTGGTCCCCGGGGCTGAAAAGTGAGTGCTTAACCCGCTGAGGCATCCTGGCTTCCCTGCCATTGGTATTCTTATAGGAATTTAATTAAATAGATTGCTTGGGGTAGTATAGACATTTTAACTATGTTAATTCTTCCTATCTGTGAGGTTTTTTAGAAAGAGGGAACAGCTAGAGCAATAGCCGCACTGTACAAATAAGTTTAGCGTAGTTGTACTTATGTAGCAGAGGAACGAAGAGATGCCTGGAACTAACTTGTAGAACTGTCTCCTTTTACCTTCTCACATCAACACCCTGAAGCCTAAAAGATAGCTAAGTTGGAGCCTCCAAATGAGAGGCTGCAGTAGACATTTTTAGTCTTTATCAGTGTTTTCTGTTCCCACTGTAGGGGCCTATACTATCTACCACAAATTTCACTTCATTATGACCTTCCTGTCCCCTTTGTCAGGACACCAGCAGTGTCCAAAAAAATGGCTACTCTATTAGAATGGGTCCTGGAATGAAGAGTCAATAATGTGAAGTAAAACTTTACCCAATTCACTGTGGAAGTAATACTATTTTGTTATAACTGCTGTGTTTGAGAGTTGTTAGTGCAGCATAACTCTGCCCAGCTTAACTCATACAGTCCTTGAGTAATACCCTAAAATGACTCCAGTTCTAAATAAAAGTAGTTACTCAACTGGCCTCCCAGAATTCCACCCACCTACCGCCACCCCCACCCCCACCCCCAACAAACACACACAGCCACAACTATCTGAGAGTTTCCAGACTAGCACAAGCGGTCCATCAAGGAGTCTATCATGAGTTAGTTTTCTCTTTCTTTCTTGTTTCTCCTCTCTTCTCTCTCTTTCTTCAAGACTCCTTTTAGTGTTCTGACAGAACCCCTAAGTTTGAAGGATGCCATTCTCCTGGGCATCACAGCAACTTTCCACTTCATCACTACTTCCTACAAGACCCTACATATCACTTATTATTTAGGATTTTGAGACACAGATGAAAAAAGTACCTCTCTCTTTTTGTGTGTGTTAAACTGAATGAAAATGGTGCTGCCTGTATCTTTCAGATGTTGAAAGACTGTTAGGTGAACTGGCTCTTTTGCTTGTTACTTGTAGCTCTCCTTTCTCTTTGCCCTCCATGGAACTGGGCCAGGATACACAGCCAAGAGTTGGACAGGAGCTCCTACTCAGAACTATTTCCTCATCACAAGTAGTGTTTTATTTCTATGCCCACCTCATGGGCCTGGTCATCTCTTCCTTTAAGATGTGTTCTTCTACACAAGGCTCTTTAATCTCTCCTGCAAATAGTATTCTAGCAAGTCTGCTATACAAGAAGAGAAGTTGGACCCAAATTAAGAGGTACCTCACAAACCATCAACTACAGGAAACATATGTACCCAAGTACCCCAACTGCAGTATTCTGAAATCCATCATGGTGTTTGCCAAGGTTATACTTCCCATGGGTACCCCAGACAATTTAGGGCAGCAGGAATTCTAAGGCAAACCTGTTCCTGGAAGATGCAAGGCTCCTCAACTTTGGCCTAAGAACACTCAAACAACCCGGCTAAACTTTCCTTAGATTGCAAGGTAGTCTAGGACATATCCACCCAACCTTCCTTTCATCTTCACATAGGATCAGATTTGCATTGCAGTCTTGGCTCCTCTATTTGTATCCATACCCTTTCCTGTTTTCTCTCACACAGATGTTTTCCCTTAATAAATTATTATTAATTTAATTCTGTCTTGACATCTGAGTCTCAGAGGACATTGAACTCACACACCCTCCTACACCACTAAATATTTAGTGACAGAAGTGGAATATCTATTTTCTAGGGGAAGCATTCCCAATGTGTGAACTTGAAACTCTCCAACTAATAAAAAAATGAATCAGCAATCATTATTCTAGAGAAACAGATACTGCAAATAAGGCTCACTGCAACTGAAATAAAACCTTTTAATAGAATCCATCAGATTAAATCCAGCAGATTAAAATAATAACAAGATATCCTTTGGCCCTCTCAAATTGGTAAAAATGAAAAAATATTATGATTCGAGGTTAGCACGGTTTCAGGAATATAGTACCCTCATATATTGCTGTCAGGAGTATAAATGGATATAACCATCAAGACTTTTTAAGTAATGTACAATTCAACCTTTAGAAATTTATCTTTAAAAATAGTTAAGGGTAAATGCAAACTTTAATCATAAAATTGTGTATAATGTTTACAGTTTATAATGTGGCCACATCTTTTGTATGTCTTATGAACTATCAGTCATGTCCTTTAACCATTTTTTATTTTTCCCTTTCCAACTATAAAATCCTATAATATTTTTTCTCTCTCAACCCTTTCCCCTTATCAAATTGGTTTTCAAGTTTTTGCTTTGAGGTAGACCCTATCATTGGCCTGGCTAGTAGTACCTGGCTAAATGAAGGAAGAAGAGGTAATTAAGGTTAATTGAGATAATCAGGGTGAGGCCCTTATTCAATGGGATTCACACTCTTATAAGGAGACATATTAGAGAGCTCACTTTCTTTCTTTCTACACTACGTGAGGACACAGCAAGAAGATAGTTGTCTATAAATAAAGAAGCAGATTCTCACCAGGAGCCAAATCAAACATCACCTTGACCTTGGACTTCTCAGCCTCCAGAACTCTGAGAAATACTTTTGTTGTTTAAACCACCCAGTCTATGACCTCTTGTATGATAGCACAAGCTAACTAATATTTCCTACAATCAGTCTCTTATAGTGTACTACTTCATTCTTGGCATCTGCTTCTCAAAGAACCCATCAGGCAACATCACTAAACCAAAAGGCAAAAGGTAACAGCACTTGTCTAAGATCCCAAAATTAATTACTGACTAAGCTAAATCAAAACTTTTTATTACCAGAACCTCTGAATCCCTGTTTTGTTCAGAGAATAGCTAATATTCCATTATAACTAACTGAAAGAATAATAGTTCTGTTAACAAAAATAAGATCTCAGATAAGAAAAAGTTAAGGGAATTTATCACCACCAAACCAGTATTACAGGATTTGTTAAAGGGACTTATTTAAGAAGAAGAATGAAGAGGGCATCAAATAAATGGTCATGGTAATAGAGGTGATTCTGCGTGGTGAGCACATAATGCAATGAATGCATAGACAATGTAATGTAGAATTGTACACCTGGAAACAATGTAATTGTCAACTAATGTCACCCCAATAAATTTAACAATTAAAAAATAAATAAATAAATATTTTATGATTTCCAAAAAAAAAGAAGAAAAACATAAATAATAATATGACAATAACTACACATCTATCAATGATTACTTTAAATATAAATAGATTAAAACTTCTATCAGAAGACAGAGTGGGCTGAATGGATAAGAAAATAAGACTCATACATATGCTACCCACAAGAGACTCACTTCAGATCAAAAGATATACATAGATTAAAAGTAAATTGATTTTTAAAAAAAAAAGGGTATTACATGAAAATGAAAAAAAAAAAAGTTTGGAAAGCAAATCTTATACCCAATAAAATAGACTGTAAAACAAAGGCTGTAAAAAGAAACAAAGAGGGACCCAGAAATTCCAATTCTGAGTATTTATCTAAAGAAATCCAAAACATTAATTAAAAAATAAATATGCATCCATATGTTCATTGCAGCATTATATCACATAGTTAAGATGTATGAGGGCTGTCTGGAAATTATCCAGCCATGTAATATGAAAACTAGAGACATTTATGGCTGGATATTTTTCAGACAGCCCTTCTGGAAGCAACTTAAGTGTCCATCAACAGATAAATGGATAAAAAAAGATGTGCTACATAAGAGTATGTACAATGGAATATTACTCAGCCATTAAGAGAATAAAATCTTGGGAAGCCGGGATGGCTCAGTGGGTTAAGTGCTCACTTTGCAGCCCTGGGGACCGAGGATCGAATATCGGCCCCTGCCGTGCTGACCCACATACTGAGCTGGGGAGTGCCCCCAGTTAAGTTCTTACTGGGTGAGACCCCCAGGCCAGTTCCTGCCCTGTGCAGCCCCACGCCCACCTGTGGAATGAAACTGTGGAAAAACCAATGACGTGCAACTATGGAGACTGTTCTGGGCCCTCCTCCTTCTCTCTGTCTCTGTATCTCTCTCTCTGTCAAAAACAATAAAAATAAATCTTTAAAAAAAAAAGAGTAAAATCTTGCCATCTGGAACAACATGTGTAAACCTAAAGATATTACGCTGAGTAAAATAAGTCAGAGAGAAAAAGACAAATACCATATTATTTTACTTATATGTAGAATCTAAAAAAAAAAAAATTAATGAGTGAATGAACAAAACAGAAACAAACTCAGAGAACATTTTGAGGGTTGCCAGATGGAAGGGGCGTTGGGGGAATGGGTGAAAAAATGAGAAGGGATTAATAAATATAAATCAGTAGCTACAAAATAATTATGGAAATGTAAAGTATAGCATAGAAAATATCATCAATAATATTGTAATAGGGAGACCAGGATGGATCAGCATAAGCGCTCGCTTTGCAGCCCCTATGACCAAGGGTTGAATCCCGGCCCTGGCCAGAGCAAACTCCTATGCTGAACTGGGGTGTGTCCCCGAGTTCGGTTCTCACCAGGGCGTGCCTCTTATGCCAGATGCCCCCAGCCCAGTTCCTATGCTACGTGGCCCCCGCACACCTGTGTGGAATAAAACCATGTTGAAAACTGATGATGTACAGCTATGGAGACTGCTCTGCGCCTCCCCACCTTATCTTTGTCTCTCTCTATCGCTGTCAAAAACAGTACAATAAGTCTTTTAAAAATATAATATTGTAATAATTATGTATGGTATCAGATGGATACAGATTTATTGAAGTGATTACTTTGTAAGTTATTTAAATGTCTAATCACTATGTTGTACTCCTAAAACAAATATAATATTGTATGCCAACTGCAATTAAAAAATAAATTATTTTTAAAAAATAAGAGAATCAGGAGAAGAAGCAGTTTGGGATTGGATAAGAAAGGATTGTAAGTTCCAGGGGGTGATATAATTATAATTTTATTATACGTCACAGTGATCTAAACATAAGAAACACTCAAAAAACAATGATAAGCGACCCCAAATCCTGTTCTTTGCAACTGAAAACAGGTATTTATATAAAGAACTAAATACCATCTTTATTTATTCAGACCATAAAGAAAAACTATCTTTATTTTTCTGGCAATTAGCTTGAAGAAAACCAATAGATAAAGAAATGGTATTTAAGAAAATTCAACATTTATTTCTGATTTGAAAAAAATTCAGCAAACCAGGAAGAAAGGAACTTCCTCCTCCTCCTAAAGAACATCTACTAAAATTCTACAGCTGACACCAGGCTTAATGATGAAAGACTGAATGCATTTTCTCTAACTCAAAAATGTCTACTTTTACCACTTCTTTTCAACATTACACAGGAGGTTTTAACCAGTGCAATAAGTCAAGGGGGAAACAAGCATACTGTTCAGAAAAAAATAAAATAAAACATTTTATTTACAGATAGCATGATCATGTAGTAGACTATCCTGTGGTATATACAAAAAAAGCTACTAGAATTGATAAATGAGCTTAGCAAATTTTCAAGATACCATGTCAACATACAAAACTCAACTGTATTTTTATACTAGCCATGAATATTCACATATTGAAATTCAAAAATAATATTTATAACAACATCAAAAGATACAAAATAATTAGGGATAAATCTGACAAAAGTCATTAAAGACTACAAAATACTACTGAGAGAAATTTAAAAAACCTAAATAAACGAAGAGTGGCAAATATGTGTTCGTGGATCAGAAGTCTAAATATTGTTAAGATGACAATTCTCTCCAACTAATACTATAATTCTATGCAGCTTTAATCAAAATCAGGGACATTTTTTTGTAGAAGTAGATAAATTGATACTGATATTCACATGGAAGTGCAAAGGATCATCTAGAATACCCAAAATAACTTTGAAAGATATTTAAAAATTAGCTGATTTCAAGACAAAAGTTATAGTAATCAAGACCATGTGATATTGGCATTAAGATCAACAAACAGATCGATGAGACAGAGAGTCAAGAAATAGACCCTCACATACATAGACAGTTGATTTTATTTTTTATAAACATGTAAAGATAACTGATGGAGAAACAATAGCTTGTCAACAAATGTTTATAGAACAACTGGATATCTACATACCAAAAGAAAAAAAGGAAAAAATATGAACCTAAACCCATACCATACATTATATCCAAAAACTAATTTAAAATGTGCAGCACTATTTACAATAACCAAATATGAAAGCAACCTAGGTGTCCATCAATAGCTACATGAATAAAGAAGATGTGGTGTGTGTGTGTGTGCATGTGTATACATAAATATACACATACACATATACGTATATACAAAATGAAATATTACTCAGCCATAAAAAGGAATGAAGGGGGGAAGTAAGTGGAGAAAGGACCAAAAAATTTCAAGGAAATTGAAAGATACAAACTTCTAGTTATTAAATAAATAAGTCACAGGGAGGTAACGTACAAAATAGAAAATATATGCAATAATATTATAATAACTGTATGGTGACAATCATACTGTACTAGACTTAATGTGGTTATTACTTCATAAGGTACATAAATGTCACATTATTATTTTGTATACCTAAAACTTAGATAATAGTGTATGTCAACTATACTTTAATAAAAGAGAGAAAGAAAAAAAGATTAAAAATTAACTTAAAATGGATCATTGACATAAATGTAGAATTTAAATCAACAAAACTATAAGAAAACATAGAAGAAAACCTTCCTGACCTTCGATTAAGCAAATCTTTTTTAGTTATAATGCCAAAAGCATAATTCATAAAGAACAAATAACTAAATTCAATTTCATTGAAATTTAAAACTTCTGTTCTTTGGAAGACAATGTTGAGAGAATAAAAAGACAAGTCACAAACTGAGAGAAAATATTTATAAAGAAAATAGTCCAATTGATATTTTTTAAAGATTTATTTTATTGTTTTGACAGAGAGACAGAAACAGAGACAGAGAGAAGGAGGAGGACCCAGAGCAGTCTCCATAGTTGTACATCAACAGTTTTTATTCCACAAAGGTTGGTGGGAGGCCACACAGAACTGGAACTGGGCCAGGGGCCTCCTGCATGGGATGCTTACCCCAGCAAGAACTGAGCTGGGGGGGCTCTCACATAGGATGTATACCCCAGTTCAGCATATGGGTCCACACGGGCCAGAGCTGAGACTCAATCCTCAGAACCTGGGGCTGCAATGCAAGCACTTAATCCTCTGAGCCATCCAGGCTTCCCCACCAACAGAAAATATTTTAACTCCTAATAGTTATAAAGACTTTTTAAGCACAGACATTGTACTAAATGTTGTACTTGCTCCATAGCATTTAATCCTTACAACCTTGTCAGTTAGGAAATATTTATCACATTTTATAAAAGGGAGAGTAAGTATTAGAAAGGTTCACCTAGATTATCTCATTTAGTCTCACACTAACTCAGGACACGCTAGGTTTTGCAGTAACAGAAACCCACATAACTCTGGCTTCACACAATAAAAGCATGTTTCCTATCCACACAGAGTCACCTATAGATCCAAGTTACCCTCCAAAGTCACTGTCCTCTACATGGAGACACAAAGATCCAGGCATTGTCTGGAATATAAATACTTAAAAAACAACAGAAAAGAAAGAGAGCTGATAATTTTCATACCAGCAATTAAATGCTTTGGCTGGAAAATTACACATCATTTCTACCCACAATGCATTGCCCAGAATTAGTCATGTGGACCCACCTAACTGTAAGGAGGAAAATATTCATCTGTGTGTCCTAAAAGAAGAGAACTGGATTAGACATTCCTATTACAGACCGGTAATATTTAGTTTATATGTTATGTAATAGTTTAAAGAAATTGCTGGGGGAGCCGGGATGGCTCAGTGGGTTAAGCGCTCACTTTGCAGCCCTGGGGACCGAGGATCAAATCCCAACCCCGGCCCATGCAGACCCATATGCTGAACTGGGGAGTGCCCCCAGTTCGGTTCTCACTGGGGTGAGACCCCGGCCCAGTTCCTGCTTGTGCAGACCCGCCCACTGGTGGAATGAAACGATGTGGAAAAACCAATGATGTGCAACTATGGAGACTGTTCTGGGCCTTCCCCCTTCTCTCTGTCTCTGACTCTGTATCTCTCTCTCTCTGTCCAAAACAATATATAAATCTTTAAAAAAAAAAAGAAATTGCTTTCTTTCCCAACAAAATCTTCTTTGATGTAGACAATGGTCTTTATAATTTTTCCTGATGTTCTTGTTTAGCTTCTTAGAATAGCAATTGATGGCAGAAATCCAGGTTTCCAGGATTTTGGAATAGTCTACTTATCTTCTTAATTGATGTAGCCTGAGGAGATTGTTAAAAATTGAAGTCACAGTAAATTTGAAAGGGTAAAGAGAGAAATGTGACTGTTACCGTTAATGTGTTTTATGTATTTTGACTCGTGAAAATGTAAATTAGCCCTCATTCCTGTGGTCCCCAGAATAATCTAGAGACAGCCAGAGGAAAAATACAAGATAAAAAATCTGAACCAGAAAAAGTTGGGCTAACTACTGAACATCTATAGGTCTTCTTACTATACAAATCAACTAAGAGCTAAAGGCATTTTCATTGTCAAGTATGTAAAGTAATGGTTAATTAAACAAAATAATAAGTTTCCATCCTTTAGAAATTTGCTTATCATTAGTAAACCAATATGCATTATAAATTTTACAATGAGAACATTATAAGGGGTTGGGGGGAATCAGAAAATCTTGCCCTAAAGAAAATAAAATGAGAAATTAGTTTTCTACTTAGTCTTTTTCCTACACTTTAATCAGCACCATCATGGGCTGAGAGCTGAAATTCCAGCTGGTTTCATGAAGTTAATTCACTCTCACTACAATCTTTTGAATACCAACCATTTCTCTACTCTTAGTTCCCAGCTGATTCATCCAGGCTGGATCATGCTCATCTCCACCTAGGAATTACTAAGCTAACTTGTTCCACTCCACATCATCAAATATTTATTACAAAAGTGCTTACATATTCTAATAGTGCTCATCTCTGAGCTGAATCCCAACCAAGCCAGTGCCAGTCTCCTCACAGGTAAGCTCATAAAGCTGTTCCCAGATAAATGTTCCAAGATACTTAACACCAGTCTTAAAGTCCAATGAGATAAATTAACAAATAGATTCAAACACCTTGAAGTTGAGATCCCTACTCCAAAGCCAACTCAAAATTCAAATATCTTATTATACTTCTTACCCAGCTGATAATATATTTTCAATGGTAAGTCTGGCAAGCCTGGTGCAGTGCTGACAAGAAGGCACTGTCCGAGAAGTTAGTCCTATAGAGACCATGTCTGCTAGGTAAGTTGTATTTATCTAAGCCCAAAACTTCTCGGTAGAGTTTACAATCTCTATTAACCACCACCTATTAACTTCCTGGATCTGCTGGCCTTTAAGTGACCTTCGCTAAACAGATAGTTGTTTGGACATGATAGGTATTTTTTAATTTGAATATATTTTCTAGACAAATTTTACTGTCAAAGAGCATAATTATTAAAGACCTATAATTGCTCCTGAATGGAAATTAAATGAAGCTTCCAAATTTGAGATTTTTTAAACCATAAATAAATATCAGGCTAAGCTTTTCATTTTGTATGTTTACTTGGGTTATAATCTTTTCTAAAGTGGTTGCATTTCTGCACATAGGCAGTATGAATCAGAATACCCATCATTAATTTAGAAAGCTGACAACCCCTCTGTACTTCCATTTCCTAATCTACAAAACAGAAAGCATCACAAGCATCTAACCACTCTACAGCGTCTACACTTAAGAATAATACAGGGAAAGCCGGGGTGGCTCAGTGGGTTAAGCGCTCACTTTGCAGCCCTGAGGACTGAGGATCGAATCCCGGCCCCAGCCCATGTGGACCCATATGCTGAACTGGGAAGTGCCCCCAGTTCATTTCTCACTGGAGTGAGACCCTGGCCCAGTTCCTGCCCTGTGCAGCCCCGCACCCACCTGTGGAATGAAACTATGTGAAAAAACCAATGATGTGCAACTATGGAGACTGTTCTGGGCCCTCCCCCTTCTCTCTGTCTCTGTCTCTGTATCTCTCTGTCAAAAACAGTAAAAAATAAATCTTTTAGAAAAAAAAAAGAATAATACAACAGCAATCTTGAGAAAAAAAGAACAAAGCTGGAGGTATCACGCTACCTGATACCAAACTATACCACAAGGCTATAGTAAACAAAACAGCATGGCACTCATACAGACACATAGATCAATGAAAAACAATAGGTAGCCCAGAAATAAAAAATGCATGCCTATATGGTCAATTAATCTATGACAAATGCAAGAATATACAATGGAATAAAGAGTCTATTCAATAAATGATATTGGGAAAACTGAACAAGCACATGCACACAAAAAATAAATAAATAAAACCAGACCACTTTTTTACACCTGATACAAGATAAATTCAAAATGGATTTAAGACTTAAATGTAAGACCTGAAACTATAAAACTCCTAGAAGAAAACATAGGTAGTAAAATCTATGACACCACTCTTAGCAATATATTTTTCTGATACATCTTCTTGGGCAAGGGAAACAAAAAATAAGAAAGAAAGAAAGAAGGACAGAAAGAAAGAGAGAAAGAAAGGAAGGAAGGAAGGAAGGAAGGAAGGAAGGAAGGAAGGAGAAAGAAAAAGAAAAAGAAAAAGTATGGGACTATAAAAAGCTAGAATGTTGTACATAGCAAAGGAAACCACCAATAAAATAAAAAGGCAGCCTACTAAATGGGATAAGATATTCACCAATGATGCATCTGATAGGGGATTAATATCCAAAATTTATAAAGAATACATACAACTCAACACACACACACACACACACACACAAAACATTAAAAAGTGGACAGAAGATGTAGATAGACATTTATCCAAGGAGGACATACACATGTCCAATACACATGAAAAGATGCTCAACATCACAAATCATCATAAAAATGTAAATTAAAACCATACTGAGATACCACCTCACATCTGTCAGAATAGCCATCATCAATAAATCAACAAGCAAGTGTTGGCGAAGCTGCAGCAGAAAAGGAACCCTCATATACTGTTGGTAGGATTGCAAATTGGTGCAGTCACTATGTAAATGATTATGGAGTTTCCTCAAAAAATTCAAATAAAACTACTTTAACCTAGCAATTTCAATCCTGAGTATTAATCCAAAGAAATACAAAACACTAATTTGAAAACATATATACATCCCTAAGTTCACTGGAGCACTATTTATAATATTCAAGATATGGAAGGAAAGTGCCCATCAATAGACAACTGGACAAAGAACATGTGGTATATATATGAAATGGGCTATTATGCAGCCATAAAAAAGAAGAAAATCTTACCATTTGTGACAACCTGGATGGACTTAGAGGGTATTATGCTAAGTCAAATAAGTCAAACAGAGGAAGACAAATACCGTATGATTTCACTTATATATGGAATCTAAAGAACAAAATAAATGAACAAATAAAACAGAAATGAACTCATAGGTAGAGAACAAACTGATGGTTGCCAAATAGAAGGAGCGTTAAGAAGGTGGATGAAAAAGTTGAAAGTGTTAGGAACTACAAATTGTTAGAAACAAAATAGTCATAGGGATGTAAAGTACATCATAGAGAATATAGTCAATAATATTGCAACAACTATGTTTAGTGCCAGGTGGGTACTAGACTAATCAGAGAGAACACTGCATAAATTCTATAAATTTATAACGGCTATGCTATATGCCTAAAACTAATATAGAACATTGTATGTCAACTGTAACTGAAAAATAAATAATAAATAATTTTTTTAAGTACAAATAATTTTTTAGATGTTGTCAAGATGGCAACATGAGAGAAGATTCTTAAAACCTCTCCTGGAAAGTGCAATTGAACAACTAAAATCCAACAAGGGAATCCCTAAGCAACACACAGCCACAGCAGAGAATCTCAGTCATTGCAAGAAAACATCTAAACAGAAAAAGGGAAGCAAGTAAGACAGAAAAAATGGGAGCAAGGTGGAGACAAGTCGTAGAGCTCACCCTGAAGACTAGCAGAGGAGAGACAAAGGTGGAGGGCTGGGGGCTTGGGCTGAGGCACAGCATGACCCTGGGTGCATTGGAGGCTGAGAACCAACAAGAACAGAGGTGCAGGCAGCTGAAGCCCAGAGCAGATGGCAAGAGCGTGGCTTGGGTGGCTGGAGCATGGTGCGGGTAGAAGTAGTAAGCTCCAGCTGCTCTGATGCAGAGTGGCCCTGGAAGAACTGGAGCCCTAGCCAGAGCGCTATGAAGCCTTGGATACAGAGCCTGGTTGCTTCCCCTTACTCTCCCAAGGATCACCCCTCTAACTTATTCTAGTTCCTGCTTGCAGCAAGCTGTAACCAGGAAGCTGCCATTACCCTGTGCCACAAACAAACCTGCACTCTCTCCAATAAACCCCGCCACAACCTTCCCTCCAATGCTGGCAGATCCAAGTAAGGACATGGCAGCTTCTGAATGTCAGAGACAAAAAACACCTCCCAAAGAGTAGGCTCACAGAGACCAAGGTGACTGAGTCAAAGACGAGAAGCCCCCCTTCCAGAAAGTTTCCCACTGTGAGAAAACTGAATAACCAAGAAAAAATATTGTAAGATGCTGCAGTAACACCAACTGGAAAGCAAAAGAAAGATTATTTCATAACTACCAGAAAAAAAAGACCTTATGCTCAGGAAGAGAAACACTCCAAAAGCAATGAGTACCCTGAAGAATAAACTATTCAGAAAGAAAACAAAAAATCTCCAGAAAAAAAATTAAAGACATGAAAATATATGAGCTAACTGACACAGAATTCAAAATAGCAGTTCTGAAACACTCAAAGAAATCAAATAAAGGCAGCTAAGGACAGAAAAGCTAAATGTTCTCAGAAATTAAATCCACAAGCAAAAGGAATACTTTAACAAATAAACTGAAACTATAAAAAAAAAAAATAGAAATTCTGGAGGTTAAAAAAGAAGGCAACAAAAGAAATGAAAAATGAAATAGCTAGCATAGGCAGCAGAGCCAACCAATGGAGAAAACAATTAGTGAAATCGAAGATAGCAATATGGAAATGTCACAGAAGGAAAAGGAGAGATACCTGAGAATAAAAGTAAAAAATGAAATAAGTATTTGACTCCATTAGAAAGCATAATGTAAGAATAATGGGTATTCCAGAGGGAGCAGAGGACAGAATGAGCACAGAGAATTTGTTCAAACAAATAGTAGATGAGAACTTCCCAAATCTATGGAAAAAACTGGAACCTTGAATCCAAGACAAAAACAAGACTCTTACCTACCTGAATCCTAGCAGACCTTCTCCAAGACACATTATACTGAAGATGTCAAAAGTAAAAGACAAAGAAAGAATCCTCAAGGGAGCCAGGGGAAAAAAAAAAAACCCATAACATATAAAGGAAAGTCCATCACACTTCTTAATAGAAACTACAAGTCAGGAGGGAATGGAATCAAGTATTCAAAATATTGAAAGAAAGAAATTACAGCCAAAAATAATCTATCCAGCAAAGTTATCCTTTAGATATGAAGGAGGAATAAAGACATTTTCAGACATAGAGAGGCTGAGTGAATTCTCCAGCATAAGGATGGCATTTCAAAAAATACTGAAGGAGGGGTTGCTTGCTGGGATGGCTCAGCATGTTAAGCACTCGTTTTCCAGCCGTGGAGTCCAGGGATCAAATCCTAGTTCTGGCCCCAGTACATGCAGTCCTATATGCTGAACTGGAGTGTGCTTCCCTTGTGGGAGGCCCCCAGTGAGGTTCCTGCCCAGCACATGCTTTCCAAGCTGAAGGTCCTCAGTTTACGGGGGCATGCTTCCCATGAGAAAAGCCCCTTGTTCACAGGGGCATGCTTCCCAAGCAGACAGTCCCTGGCCTAGTTCCTGCCCTGTGCAGCCCCACATCCACCTATGTGGAATAAAACTATGTAAAAAAACTGATGATCTACAGCTGTGGAGACTGCCCTGGGCCCTCCTCCTTTTCACTGTCTCTCTCTGTGTCACTGTCAAACAATTAAAAAAAAAATACTGAAGGAGGCTATTGGACCTGAAACAAAAAGTATAAGTAAATAGAGATAAATTAGGATAACAAAAACATAAAAGAAAAAAAAGTAAACTTTTACATTTTCAAATGAGAATGTAGATAAGAATCATGCTTAAGAAAAGAAATGACTGCATATATGAAAGTTTCTTTTACATAAACTTCATGGGAACCACTCAAATAAAAATTTAGAACTGAGACAAGTAACAAAAGAGACAGAGAGAAAGAAAACAAAGAAAAAAATCATAAAACACCATCAAACTAAAATAACTGACAGAAAAAAAAAAGCAAAGAAGCAACCGAAAAAAAGAGCTACCAGAAAACAAAAGATAAAATGGCTATAGGAAATTTTTGTACATCAATCATTACTCTAAATGTTAATAGACTGAACTCACCAATAAAAGTCATGGAATAGTAAACTGGATTAAAAAAACTAAACCCAACCTCATGCTGCCTCTAAGAGACGCAACTCAGCCACAAGGACAAATACAGATTCAATGTGAAACTATTCAAAGTGAAACTCAAAGTGTAAAACAATTCTCCAAGCAAATAGCATCAGTAGAAAAGCAGGTGTAACCCTCCTTATGTCTGGCAAAACAGACTTTAGGATCAAAATAATAATAAGAGACAAAGATGGATGTTTTATAACGATAAAGTAGACAATACAACAAGAAGACACGACACTTACTAATACTTATGCCCCCAACAAAGAATCACCAAAATGTACAAAGCAACTACTAAGAGATTTAAAAGGAGAAACTGACAAAAACACAATTACAGTAGGGGACTTGAACACCCCATTGACAGCCCTCAACAGATCATCCAAACAGAAAGTAAATGAGGAAATAGCAGCCTTAAATGATACATTATAGCATTTGGACATTGTTGACATTTACAGGATACTTTATCCTACAACACATGACTATACATTCTTTTTTGGTGCACATGGAACATTCTCAAAGATAGACCACATGCTGGGACACAAGAAGATTGAAATCATACCAATATCCTCTGACAACAAAGCTTTAAAAGTGGAGATTAACTACAAAAAGAAAGCAGGAAAAACCACATATACATGGAGGTTAAACAACATGTTATTAAGAAATGACTGGATCAAAGAAGAGATTAAAAATACATAGAAACAAATGACAATGAAAACACAAACCAAAATTACTGAGATGCAGCAAAAGCAGTAATAAGAGGGAAATTTATATCACTCCAGGCCTTTCTCAAGAAACAAGAAAAATCAAAAGTAAACAATAACAACACATCTTAAAGAACTAGAAAAAGCAGAACAAAAAACACCAGCAGAAGGAAAGAAATAATAAAAATTAAAGCAAATCTAAATGAAATAGAAAATAGAAAAACAATAGAAAAAATTAATGCAACAAAGAGCTGGTTTTTTGAAAAAAATAATAAAATCCACAAACCCCTAGCTAGGCTCACCAAAAGAAAAAGAGAAAACACACAAAAAAAATCTAAATTAGAAATAAAAGACTAGGGGAAGCCAGGATTGCTCAGTGGGTTAAGCTCTCACTTTGCAGCCCCAGTCCGTGTAGACTCATATGGTGAACTGGGGTATGCTTTTTATGTGAGAACCCCCTAATTTGGTTCTTGCCTCCCTGTTCAGCCCCTGGCTCAAGGGGCATACCTCCCATGCAGAAGACCCTCAGTCCAGTTCCTGCCCTGCATGGCCCCTGCCCACCTGTGTGGAACAAAACTATGTTGAAAACTGATAATGTACAACTATGGGAACTGCTCTGGGCCCTTCCCCTTCTCTTTCTCTCTCTCTCTCTCTCTCTCTCTCTCTCTCTCTCTCTCTCTCTCTCTCTCTCTCTCTCTCTCTGTATGTCAAAAACAATAAACTAAATCTTTAAAAAAAATGTAAAGGGGAAAATTACAAATGATACTACAGAGATACAAAGGATCATACAAGAATACTATGAAGGACTATATGCCACCAAATTTTGCAACCTAGAAGAATTGGGTAAATTTTTAGAAACATATACTCTACCTAGACTGAATCAAGAAAAGCTGGATAATCTAAACCAGGGATTCCCAACCCTGTGCCCACGGGCGCCATGGCACCCGCGGTCCGATTTGTGTGCACCCGCCATTATTTGACTGCATCAGAAGTTTTTCATAAACACTAAGTAAAACTATAATTTATTTTTATACATTTGTTAGAATTTTAAAATATTGTTTGAGTATCTACACAGGTTTATTATATTCGTTGGCATGTTTGCGATATCGTATGTATAAGTTTTTCCCTAGCTTTCGCCTTTGTACATGTTGCATCTTGTTTAGCCGCTGCACTCTTTAAACTCTCCTCCACCCAACCGGGAGACGCGAAGTTGCCATTTTGATTGCGGTTGTTGGACTGATCGGGTCGTGACGGTTAGCTAGGATCACAGTGTTTTCATATATTCGATTTTAAATGAACTAAAAGTGAGGTAGGTAATCTATTATTATGGTGGCAATTTGATATGATATTGTAGTTCTATAACTATTTTTATTTTTATTTTTTTAGTCCTAAAATGAGTGTACCAAATAAGAGAAAACGAACCTATAATTTTAACACAGACTGGGAGGAATCATATTGTTTCATTAATTGAAAAGGTAAATGTGTTTGCCTGTTGTGTGGCAGTATTATTGCAGTAGTATTGCAGTGCCGAAAAAACATAATGTTGAACGTCACTTTCAGACAAGTTATACCACTTTTGATACGAATTATCCACTTAAATCTGAAGTAAGAAAGAAAAAATAGATCAACTAAAATTAAGTTTCACTGCTCAACAGACTGTTTTCACTAGACATGTGGAAAAATCTAAAAAGGCAACCATTGCTTCTTTCAAAATTTCTCACATGCTCATGAAGAAGAAAAAACCTTTCCAGGATGGTGAATTGTTAAAAGAAGCATTTCTGACTGCTGCTGATTGTTTGTTTGAGGAATATTCTAACAAGCGTGAGATTATGTCGGCGATACAAGACCTACAGTTGTCAAATAACACAGTCACAAGAAGAATACACGGCATTTCAAAATACTTGCAAACTCAGTTAAAGACTGACTTGGAAATATGTGACTGCTTCTCTCTGTAATTTGGCAAGTCAACAAATATATCAGACACTGCACAGTTGGCAGTTATGGTGAGAATGGTATTTAGTAACTTCACAGTAAAAGAGGAGCTGTTGCAAATATTACCAATGAAAGGACAGACAAGAGGTGAGGATATTTCTAAAACTTTCAGAACATATGCCAGGTCGATCAACATGCCTTTGCATAAGTTGTTTGTGATAACTACCGATGGGGCACCAGCAATGGTTGGTAAAAACAAAGGATTTATTGCCCTTTGCAGGAAAGATGAATCATTTTCAAACTTTATGTCCTACCACTGTATTATCCGTCAGGAAGCTTTGTGTTGTAAAATACTGCCCTTTGAACATGTTATGAAAATAGTCACAAAGATAATCAACTCTATTCGAGCAGCTCCA